>VDFB02388863.1:0-36095 GCA_007258455.2 Sequoia sempervirens | reverse complement strand
TTATCCTTCTCTTTCTCTCTTTTGGAGATGAGTTTCGTTCCCATTAGGTTTTCTCCTTTTCCTCCTTTTATGAGAGATCATTATTGTACATGAGTACCTTATCGGTCCTTGTTGTTAGGGTTCATCTTTTCAATATTAAGCTTACTCCCTAAGGAATAAGGGGGGTGTTAGTGTGAAAAGAGGTATTATCAAACTAGTTAGATTTAAACCAACTTAGTAGAGTCCTATTCACACTACACTTAAGCTCACTTAGAGGTTATCTAGACTTTTTTCTCACCTCATGTAGACTCGCCAAGTGTCTCAACACTTGTCCATAGAGTCCTACACTTGTTTCATACTTGGAGGGGTAGTCAGAGTTTAACTCCTACCTTCTCACCTCTTCGTGTTTACCTTTATAAGAAAGACTCATTTGTACATTTTACAACATATTGCATGCTTATGATATTTTCTCATTTTACATATATTTATTTGTGGATTTTTTTGAGTTTGCAAGCAAGTCTTGGCTGCTCTAACATAAGATTATTTGTCAAGATTATTTTTAAAACCATAATTTTAGATCTTAAAAACTATTTGTTGTATTTTTATTGAAGTTTTCCTAAGCCAAATATTATAGACATGTGGATCTAAACTATTAAAATTATAGGTGTGGTAAGTTGTGGTGCCACAAACCTAACACACTTAGTCTAAAACATCTAGAAAAATAGAAATGTGTTTGTACAATAAAAAAATTAAAATAAAATATTTTTTGATTGATGAAAGATTAATCTTACATCTTGGCGGTACTACATTACTTGTCACTCATTCTTTTTTTATTCTTTCACCTTTCAAGGCATGTTTTAGTTTGATGTTTCTAATCCTACTTGATATCTATTTTGGATAGTTAAGTAAGGGGTTGGTAAATGGATACTCTTTGGTTGATGAAGCTCACAAGATCATGGATAAATTTAGATATGTACACCTCTAGGTTTAGAAGAGATTCAAGGAATCTCATCTTAATTATAAGATGCATCATGATTACCACATAAAAAAACATAAATTTCATGTTGGTAACATTGTTTGCGTCTACTTGAGTAAAGAGAGACAACGAGGACCTTCAATAAGTTGAAACCTCTATGATGCGGTGTAATTAACATTATTGAGTAGGTAGGGAAAAATTATTTTCATTTGGAATTGCCAAAGTATATGAAGATATTTTCAATTGTTAATGTTGACTAGTTATGCATGTTTAAGACTTCTATACTAGATGAAGAGTACGAGGGTGTATTTCTTCCTTCATTGGATGATTTTATACTAGAAGAGTTGGAAAAGTTGGAGGAATTTTTTATTCTTAATAATAATTTTAGGAATACCAAGTGAGGATAATGAGAAACGTGGTTGATCAGTGAGAAAGGGCAGTTCTCGAATAAGGCTAACTGGATGTCTCATGAAGATGTGGGGAAAAATTTCCCACATTTGATTATGTTTTGAGGATTTTGGGGACCAAAATCCCCTTGGTTAGGGAGGAATAATCTAAAATTGGTTACATAATTAGGATTGAGAAGACCCCGTAGTTAGGAAAATATTATATTTTCACTTTTAGGCCACTTCTAATAATGTTACAAGTATTTTTCAAGTTATTAAAAAAGTTGCATAGTGTTGATGGTAAAAATAGCACAACATTAAACAGAATATTTCTATCCTATTTCTCTTGAAAAAGATAACTGATCTAAAACCACCTATCTTCCAAGGTCCTGGTAGTTGGTTCTCAACTATGTTGGTGTGATTCAATGGCCAATGCAACTATAATATTCAAGGGGCCAGTTGGTAGAAAGGAATACAAACTGCATCATATGAATTAACCTATATTGGGGGGTGTAAATAAACAAAAAAAGATAGAACAAGGCTTTAGAACAGAAAAATATGAATATAAATTCTTTCACATCCAGACATGTATCTTAACAATAAGTATCTTCTCAACTAACCAAAACCATGACATGATGCAATCCATAGTATGACCTATACTATTGCATGCATTCATAGTGCAAATTCAACAATCACAACCATTCATCAAAGCTTTATTTCAAGATCAAAACACCTCACCAAATCATTGCCAAAATTAATAGATCAATAGACATAAATAAATTCCATCCACAGATAATTCAATGAAATAGTCTCATATCCGGATTCTTCTATTGATTTGCATTAAATAAGAAACAATTATGCACAAAATTCACTGAATACGAATGACTATGATTCATTAACATCATCCCTTAACCACTAAACTTGAAAGTAACATGAAATTGTATTGAAAACTTCTAAAAGTATCTAAGTATCCTTACATAAAAGCTGCAAAACAAAGTTTCTCAAAGTATCTTGCTTAAAAAATTATAAAATCCGAAACTTATGAAAACACTATTTTCTATCTCTTCAAGTGGCTAATCCTTCTTTTATCAGCTGACCTTTACAAAATGGAGCCCAAAATTACATATAGGCAAGCTATGCACTAATTTCTCTCAATCAAAAATTGAGATCCACCAATCAAGGAACTGGAACTGCATGAAGTGATTGTGTTGCCTAATCTTCAATTCAATGGTTGACGACCCTGTTGCCAAAATATGACACCCAAAGGAGGAAGGTAGAACTACCGGATGAGATCTTTAGTTCAACTCATGTCAAGATCCTCCAAAACAGGGGAGAAAAAGAGAGAACTATCCATCAAGAACAGAACGTTCCATTGCCACCTCATTCCTACGTACTTTTCTCAAGAAGGTATTCATCATAACTGGTGAACACTTGTTGAAGTATATCTGCATCAGGTCCATCTACCCAATTATCTTCAAAATTAATTATTTTCAACTCTGCTAAGGCAAACTCTTACATATCTTTCAATTTAATCAACCCCCTCCTAGTAGCTTTTACTTCATCTTTGATGTCCATGAGCTTATCTAGCAACAAGTCTTCACCATCATCCTCTTTCTGCATCACTTACTCAAATCTATTATTTCATTTCTCCTTCAATTTATCAAGATGAAGACCTTCCTTCACAGGGATATCCACATTAACCAGAATAGCAATCACTGCTTCTAATTCATCAATCTGTTCATTCAAATCTTTACTAGCCTCTTGAACTTCATTTTTATGTTCATAAATGAATTTAGATCTAAACCTGATTATGCTCATTATTTTCTCAATGAAGTCTACATTATCCTCATCGAGAATAGATTGCTCCAAGAGCGTGTATTTTGGCACCTTGTTGATGTCCTTTAGTTTCTTGGTATGCTCTTTATACTCTTCTTCTTGTTTCTCCAAAACTTTAGCATGTTGATTCATATCTTCCACCAAATCCAATGCACCTTCATGAACTTTAAAAATGTCAACAAGCAACTCACCAACCTATTTATTAAGCCAATCAACCCATCTATCAAGCATTCCAACCTTACTTCTCATTTGTACCAAATCATAAGCCTCTTTCTTACTTAATAAGATTGGGGTCTCTGGAGTAGCAACTTGTTGAGAAATAGGAGTGGATACATCCTTCAAGAACTTGTGCAACTAATCCAATTGGGCTTTAAGTTCATCCTTCCTTTGTTTATCCTTGATCATCCTAAATTTGGTGGAGGATGACACAATGTCAATAAGGTTCATTTGTTGATTCCTCGTGGGTCTCCCCAAATTAACAGTACCCAACTGGTAGTCAGTCAATTGCATTTCTTGTTTGTCCTTGTCCACCATAGGGATTGCACATTCAGCTATAATTTCACCTACATCTGTGAGCTTTGTGGAATGGAGGACCTTGGCCTTTTTCTTAGGCCTCTCTTTCTCTATCTCCTTCATCATTTCTTCCCAATTCAAAGGCTGAGGTTGGAGTATTTGTTTCCTCTCAAGGTTTAGTTTCAACCATGTTGGAGTAGAGGGAGTGGTAGCCACTTGTGTGGAAGAATAAGTAGTAATGGCAGAGGAAAGAGGTTGCAAAATGGTGGTCTTAGGTTGAGAATCAACCTCTTGTACCTATTTTTGTTCCCTCTCTCCAGCTTCTTTTTCAAACGTTCTTCTTCTAGATTCCTCTCCTCATACATACAATCCCTTTGTCTTTCAAGATCTTTAACTCTATCCCATGCTTCTTTAGACTTTTGTTCATGTTTAGCCAGTGCTTCTGCCTCCTTTTCTCTCAACAAGCAATCTTCCTCCTCTTTCCTCCTATGAGCTTCTTCAACAGCCTTAAATTTAGCTTCAAGGGCTTCTCTTTCTCTCCTTTGTTGATCTTTCTCCTCTTCAAGCTCATGAATCTTCTGCAACATAGCCAATTTGTCCCTCTCCTCTTTGGTCTTCAATTCTTACTCTTTTTGTTGTTGTAGTAAGTCCTCTTTTTGTTTCCTTGCTAACTCCTCTTCTTTAGCTTTAGCTTCGAATTCTTGTTGCCTAACAAGTGCCTCAGCTTGTGCTTTGGCATCTGATTCCTTCTTAGCATCCTTGAAAAGTTTCCATTGATCCTCTGGGGTGAGGATATGCTCGGTCCCCACATCTTCAATCTCTTCATTAAGTGCAATCACCAGAGTCTCCTTGTCCAATTAGGTAGCCTCTGAATCAATATCAATATCATGGATCTCAATCTTAGGCCCTTTCCCCTTTAAAGATTCAACCTCCTTATGAAGGGTTCTAATAGGCATCTCCTCAATTGGTTGCTCTGTAAGAGGAGGTTGAGTTGAGGTCTCACCCCCAGCAGTTGTTGAAACAACAGGTTGAGATGAAGCCTCCCCTCCAGCTTCTGTTGTGGCCTCCTCTCCTTGTGATTCAGGAATATCTTGAGCAGGAATTGTTGGATCAAGCTCCTCTCTAGAATTGGGAGGGAAAAACTCCAATGGCTCCTTAGGAGTTGTCCTTCTTTTTGTTCTTCTATACCCTTGGGTAGTACCTGTATCTTTTCTCTTTTTAGAAGGTTGAGCCTCAGGCTCCTTGATCCTCATTACCACCCACTGGATACTTCTATCTAGGACTATCCTTGCAATTTGCTTGATGTCAATGGACTCCTCATCCCAATTCAGTGGATCCAAATATTTGATACCTATATTGTTAGCATCATACTAAGGATCCAAGGTTACACCATCATCTGATAATGTGTCAGGAATATCTTCCTTCACCCCATACTCAATCATTAATGGGATGGGAAACCTTTCATAATTCCTCCTTCTCAAATCATACTCATCCTGTAAGTCCATCCAAAAATCCTCCAGCAAATTGAAATGCTTGTCAAAAATTATAGGGAGCAAATCTTGCATCTTGTGCTTGGGATCAAAATACTTCCTAGATGTATATAAGCCTAATTTCAAATGGATCAACTCATCACAAATTACCTTTGCTGCCACATTGTGTGCACAACTATACTCTCCTAACTTCATGGTAAATTTGTGACAACCGAGCTTATGTTTATTAGCAAATTTGGTGTTGACCCCTATAGCTTGATAGATGAATTTCACCAAAACAATTATGTTATTGCAGCATCTAGGGAGTAAATGAGGATGGCCATCGAAACCAACGAACCTAAAGTAGGTGAACTAGGGGTATTGGATGTACCAATGTCCCCATTCTACAATGAATGACATGGCATCTCTGCTTAGCCTATACCCTGCATCTCCTATTAGTTGATTAATGATGACATACAAGAATGCATCATTAACTCTTCTATAATGCAACTCATAGGTTTGCAAAGTTAACTAATCATAATGATCGCACACCTTCTTCTGTCCAGAGGCTTCTCCCAGTACTCCAACTGTATTCAAACCAGGGAAAATTCCCCTCCTTGCAGCTGCATATATCACATAGGAATTCATAAAGAAGCTCTTTCTCTCCCTCACTTTGAGCATCTAGTTATGTAGGCACTCTGATAAAATCATTGGCCAATAAAATTGTTGCTTGCCATCCAAAATAGTTTGAATGAATGGAAGCATCCATTCCTTGAATTGTGAAGAATCTCTCTTCCCAAACACTCTAGAAAGCATCATGATTATGTCACTGATCTCTTTGTTGAAATCTAATCTCTTAGGCTAATCAAGAAGCTTGGCCAGGGATTTCTTTTCAACTCTCATCCAATGTTTGTTCATGTGAGTCTTGTTGGCTTCCTTTTTGTTGCTATATAATTGCAATGCCTCTGTCTCATTGAGTTTCCTAGGGCTCTATGGCGTATGTGCATTACACATGAACCTTATCATCTACGAAGTAAGATCAATGATGATGTTCCCTTGTAAGTCTACACATTGTCTAGTTGTGAGATTGTAAGCCCTAGCTGCAATAAGTATGAGTTCTGGACATTGGACAGATAAAGGAAATAGAGCAACATGTACCAATCCATATTGAACAATTCTTTTTGTTCTCCCTGTGGCATCCTTTGTGAATTTTTCTTCAAGCAACTCCTCATAATTGAATGGGCCTAAGTTTGTATATGTGATGTCTACCCAATCTGAATCCACCTTGCTAGCTGTAATAGTGGGACTTTGGTGCTTGTACCTCAAGGTGTAAGGGAGTTGTTCCACTTTTATCTTTTTAGGCTTGGTTCCTTGTCTTGAACTCTCTACAACTTGGCTTCTTTGAGAAGCTTCCTCCGATGCTCCTAACATCTTGTATTCTTGCAATACAACCCTGGAATAGATGAACAAAGGTGTGAAAATCATTACATCATACATTACCTCTCATACCATTCTCTATTCCTTCAAGATAACTCTCCATACTTAGTCAAATTTTATATCCACCAGAAGTGGAGTCAGGAAAGAATTAGGAACAGAAAACCTTTTAACATAGACAAGATCGGGATCAGAACCGGAATGAGACTGGAATCGAGATCGAAATGGAAACCGAACCTGAAACCAGTTGATAGTTCCAAGTTCGTTTCCCACTCCAGTTCCACTTCCACCAAAGGGAAAGGGTGAAGACCAGAGTCAACAGTCATCGAAAGCGGGATCATTTTGAGAATTAACTCTCATGCAAACACTTATGGGATAAGTTCGTTCCCGGATCCGCTTTCGCCAATTTACCATTCAAACGAAACAAATTTGAAGACACAGTCACATGAGCTTAAGACTTGGGTCACATGAAACCATAAGGAAACTTTAAATAAAGGGGCTTAACCTCACCCTTTTAACAAGACAAATACCATATTTAAACTTTTAGGGCTAGATATTGTAAAGGTCATCACACAAACCCTAGTTTATGTGACTCGTGGATTCAAGTAATTAGGGCATCAAGAACCTGACATGAAAACCACTAAATCGACACGGGAATAGGATCAAAGGGGTCATCAAACAAATTTTGAACCATTTAAAGCATAAAAGACCCCACAAAAATGAAACCCTAGTTAAAAACTAGGGCACGACAAAATGAACACACCACAAAAATGGCAATAGAACGACAAAAGAAACAAACGAGAAAAGCAGAAAAAACAAAACAGAAAATGGGAGAAAGATAAAATGAAACTAGAAACAAACAAGGGAATGAGTGAAGATCCACAGGAAAGGTCTCGTGAATGTGCAAGAACACCATGAACAAAAAAATGAAAATTCCAACAAAACGGGAAGATGAAAACGCCAATAGAACGGGAAAATGACCTTACCTCGAAATGCCGCCAAGAAAGGTTGAAACTCAATAAGAATCCGCTCACCAACGCGCCTCCGCAATCAAATCGCACTCATCTCAAAGTTACTCAGGATCTGGTTCACTAAAACAACTTAGACAATAAAGATAATGAGCCAATTAACCTTTATTAAGGTTTAAAAAACATTTTGCGCATGTGAGGAGGTTGTAATTAATGCAATAAATGTGGTTGGTCAGGCGCAAAACTAAAAACGTAAATGAGTAAACAACCAATGTGGAAATCAAAGGCAGGGCGGATGCAGACACGAAATCAAAATAGGATAAGAAACTTTACCTAAGTCTCTTATCCAACTCTGAACCCGGTTCCAGTCCCTCGGCAAGAACAAACAACAAAGGAAAATAGGGGTGGAATCGGAACCAAAACCGGACCCGAGACTTTTACAAAGTTCCAAGTTCAGTTTCTATTCTAGTTCCGCTCCCAACAAAGGAACAAACACCAACACAAGGACAATGACAAAAGAGACAAAAGGAAACAGGACCGGAACGAAAACCAAACCTAGCCAAGGCACCAACGAAGATAAAAGAAAAACAAAAATCAAACAAGCGGGGTGGGATCAAAACCAAAATGGAATCTGAAACTTTTACAAAGTTCTAAGTTCAATTCCATTTCCGTTTCCGCTTCTGCCAGAGCAAAAACAAAACACAAGGAAACGAAAAAACAACTCAAGGGAGAAACGGACCCAAGAGCGCAAGGAAAAGAAAAGAGACAAAGAAAACCAACAAGGTAAGAGCGGGCCCAAAACCAGAACTGAACCCAAACTTGGAACCTTCACAAAGTTCTGAGTCCAGTTTCCATCTCGGATCTGCTTCCGCCAGACCAAAAAGAAACAAGGACTTAGGAGGAAAAACAACAACTCCTAAGACCCAACAAAAACACCAAAGACAAACAAAAACAAAGGGGGACCCATTTTGATCCAAAACAAAATGAGGTGGTTATGCAAGGCATAACATGTAGGTTATTGCAAGTGTTAGAAGTTTATTAAAAATATCTAATAGGTTTTTTAAATTATGTTACAGTCTATTTTAGGTGTGTTGGAATCCACTATAGGTGGTTTATAAGTTGTTTTATCTGTGGTAACATTTTGTAGATCATTTGGAAACATATCTTTTGCTAGAGTCATTTTGTTAGGTGATTTATATTGGTTTCAACAATGTTGGGATTGTTGGAAAAGGTGGAGTTTACTTATATACATGTCTTAGAGGTCATTAGGAACATCTCCATCAAGTAATTTATCCATACATATATTTTTCATAGTTTAATTATGGTTGATCCACTATATTAAAAGTTGTTCTAGGGTAAATAAATGTAACAAGAATAATTTTATTTGTTATGTGGTTGTTGGGCCATGTTTTTTTCTTCTCAACTTAGTAGTTATTTTAGGGCATCAAATGTTCACACGTTTAGAAAATTATTCAACTACAAAAGGTTGAGATAATTTATATTCATCTTTGTTAAACAACCTTTCATATTTCCTTTAGTAGTGATTATGTCCAAGATTGACTTACACGTGTGGGTGTCTAGTAGATAGTTGGAACAATTATCTTAGGTGACTATTACCATTCCCAAACTATGGATTTCCCATTGTTGGTAGCTAAAGAAGTATTTAGGGTAGGAAAAAAGAGGAATGAGAGTTCAATTGGCTCATAGAAAAATTCTCATCAAAGATCAACTACATAGAGGGTGTATTTAGGGTTATTTTAATGTTTAGAAGAGTAGAGTGAAGGTAGGGGAGGTTGATTGACATTTAAAACTCCTTAAAACCATTATAAATGAAATTTTACTTCATATACTAACACTAAATATGATGATATTTTTAGCATACCCTTCCTATAATTTCTCATCAAAATGGGTTTTCTCTAAATGAAGTCTCGTGTCATGTGTGTTGCTCTATTTGTATGTGACCTTTTTAATTAATTGTTTTATTTCTATATTATTATTTAGATATTTTAGAAGCTACTAGATATTTTTTTGAGAGTGCAAACTTAGAAATAACATATAAATCCACTAATGATGTATCCCTAGGATAATCTATCTAGTGGTTTATAAATAAATTTTTCTTAGATGTTTTTTTTATAAATATGCTCTTTGTATTGGACTTATTTCCTTTTATGAGCTTGGTTATCATAGGGGTAACACTCTTTTAGGCACCAATCTCATTGACACATCTTTCCTTCTTATCTTTCTCCTTCAATAGTATTGGGTATGACAAATGAGTATGTGAGCTTTATGTCCTTCTCCTTTTTCATCCTAATATTCTTCCCTTGTGACAATTCATTAAAAAAATTCTTTATTTTACCATTGGTATCAAGTGGCATGACACATAGAAATGACACCTATTGTGTGTTTTGCATACTACCTCATAGCATGCATTGGTTAACAAAAAAAATTATTCTTGTTTTATTGAGTTTCATCCATGGTAACTTATGGGTATTAAAAAATATTTTCTTAACCTACAAACTAAATATTATTTTCACTTTACTATGAAGTGATAATGATTTGACATGTAGATTTCCTCATTAGGATCCTCATGCAAGAATGATGTCTTTTAACATTTTGTACTCAACCTAAAGACCAAATGTGACAAGAATATATAAAAGAAATATAGTGGAATATAATTTATAAAATCATGATAAAATATAACCAAATTCTATTCCCTCAACCTAGGAATAAAATTTAGTAACGAATCTCGCCTTATACTTTTCAATATTACCATCATAACTAAATTTCTTCTTGGAAATTGATATGAAATTGACAAGCTTCCTTCATCTAGACAACTAAACCAAATCCTAAGTCACATTCTTCTTCAAAGCCACCATCTCTTCATCTATGTCCTTCCAAACTTCCTATCCTCTAACTCAATTTCCTCCTTCATGACTCTAATTTCATCATCATTACAATATAATACAAAATACAACAAAAATTAATTGGGATATGCATTTATGGTTATCTTCTTTATTGAGTGGACTTCCTCGCAAGTGAATTTTAAGGTTCTTATTCCTCTTATGAATCATCCTCTTGATAATGTATCTCTAAAGATACCTCTTGAACCTCTAATTTCTCCTCAATTATAGTTTCCTTAGTCTTGGGCTAAAACTAGACCTCATATTTTTCTTCATATCTCGATTGCTCAAGATTAGAAGAATGTCTTATCTCTTTTAAGATTATATTTTGACTATACATCACATTTCCTATTTTGTGATCCTAAATTTCATTTCCTTTCACACATTCACTATAACTAATGAAGATGAAATTCTCTATAAATTTAAGTCTAAATAAAACCTCTTCTCTTTTGGAACATCCATGTGCACATCACATCCAAATAATTATATATGTTGAAGATATGGATTATTATCCACGCAAACCTTGTGTGGGGTTTTATCAATAAGTACCAATGTAGGAAATATATTGATAAGATAAGTAATTCTAACTACTTCTAATGCAACATAGAATCACTAAACATACTCTTATTTTTATTCATTAGTGTCTTGTTCATACTTTTTATAGATCTATTCTATTTAAAGGGGTGTATGGAGTTGTCTTCTTTATTGCAATCCAAATATCCTTATAAAACTTCTTGAACTTTATAGAGAAAATCTCTTTACCATTATCAATTTTCAAGATATTATTCTTCTTCCATATATGGTTCTTGAAAAGAGCCTTAAAATATTTGAACCTATGAAGGTTTTATATTTATAGAAAAATAACCATATATTTTCATAAAGAAATAATCAATAAATTAAACACAACTAAAAAAATCATAGTGAAAGAACTAAAACATGTTGAAAAACATCAATGTGAATCAAATGCAAAATCCCATCGCTAGTAGTATAATCCATGTAAAACTAAACATAATTGTTTTTCACATATATAATGATCATAAAAATTAAATCCTAAAGAACACTCAACAATAACTATGGATTTTAAAGATATAAGGCATTTTTATCAATGAGTCTCATTCTTTCATGTCACAACAAAGTCTTCTTAATTGGAAACTTATGGTTCTTAGTATTAATAATATTTAAACTATTACATTGAACCATCATACTAGCATCAAGTAAAAATATAATTCCAAAAAATAAAATATATTTTCCAACACCACAACTCCTATAGCTATATTACAATCATCCTTACTAGAAATAACTTGCCCACTACATATTTCATTTTACTTATGCAAATCAATTTTCTAAGATAAAATAGGAATGTGTAGAACACTAGAGAATTTGGTCCTCCCATCTCTAAACACCAACTTGACCTTTCCATGACCATTGATCTTGTGATATTTTATTTCTCCTAAAAATAGTTCTCCTCCATTATATCGTTCATACATAAAGAACCACTCCTTCCGAGGAGTCGTATGTGAAAAACATCTCTAGAATCAATTAACCATGCATCGTCACATGCATGCATACATGAATATCCTAGAAACATGTATCCAAATTTTTCATTATTTTAACATGAAGCACCATAATATCCCTTCTTATTATTCTTCACTTTTCGTTGATTCTTGATATGTCAAGTCTTCCCAGAATTCTATAATTTTACCTTTAACTTTATAGGAAACATAGATATACCTTTAGATTTGGATCTCATCTTCCTTCTTAATTGTTGACTTTTTCATTCAAAAAAAAATTATAATGATCAAGGAATCCTTGGTGGAACCTATGGATATATACCTCACCTCTTTTGATAACAAGGTCCCCACAACCTCCTACAACTTCAACTTGGAAAAGGTGCAATTGATCACCATCACAAGGTTGTCCCAATAATCAAGCATCAAATGCAACAATGTAATGCATTGATCTTGTTCATCCATATTCCCATAAAATAATACTAACTAGATTATTATGACATTGAAAGAATTAAAGTGCTTTGTATAGGGAATACACACTCTTTTAATATAAAATTTTATTTAAAGAGTCCCAATATTTTCTCGTAATTTATTAGTAGTATCTCTATAGAATAATTCAAGAGCACTAAATTTGAAAGATATAGAGGTATGGTATATCTAGCCTTTCTATCTACTTTATCCTCATTTTTATTGGGTATTATTATAGGCTTCTAGGCTGTAGGAAAATTCACCGCCAGCAATTCATTGCGGGAAAATTCACTGTCATGACAAATTCATCTCAAGGAAAATTCACCACCAGCAATTCACTGCCAAGGAAAATTAATCGCATTAACATTTTTTAATATATATTTTCAAAATTTTGATTTTTTTTTGCAAAAGAATAATTTGATTTATGAGAATAAAAATGCAATAAAAATTATTCTTTTGCAAAAAATATTTCAAAGTTTTGGAAATATATATTAAAAAATGTTAATACGATCAATTTTACTTGGCGAAAAATTGCTGGTGGTGAATTTTCTTTGAGGTGAATTTGTCATGGAGGTGAATTTTCCTGCGGTGAATTTTTAGTGGTGAATTTTCTGACAGTGAATTGTTGGCGGTGAATTTTTCAGATGCTAGGATTCTAATAAAAATGATGATTTAATGATTCTAATCTACAAGGAAATCATTCATCTTGAGTTTCCATAGCTCAAATTCTTGGCTATTGAATTTCTCAAATTCATTTAGATTTATTTTCCAATTTTTAACCTAAAAATTTAGATTCATCTATGTGGTTATCTTGCTCAAATAAAGACTATTACATGGTCAAAATAGCCTCATCACATGGATTTAACAAGATAACTAGATTTGGTACCAAATAAAAGGAAATATTAATAATCTAATGAGGAAAACTATACAAATATAAGTTATGATAACATGAAAGTACACAAATATACAAATCATTACTCTAAGAAACTCTCATGACAAAAAAAAATCCTTCAAAAACATCACTCTAATATATTATCATTGAAATTGATTGCAATACAATAGACAGTTTGATCCATCCTAGGGTTTAATCCTATATCAGGAGAAAATTTAATAGCATGTATGTGTCATACAAAATCATATTAAAATTCATAGCTAAGCACTATATTTATGGGAAAGAGGTGAAATAGAAAACCAATAGTAGTTTCCAATTGGAGCCATGAAAATCCAAAAATAGAAACTTCCTCCATGGAAATATCAATTTCTATAAACAAGGATTCCACCTAGTTAACCCAAGTACTCCAAATTAGATCAATTAATCTCTCTTACATACTCCCACACATGACTGTATTTAGGAAAGATAATTCATCTAGTCTAGTTTCAACCCTTAATATCAATGCTCTCTTACACATATCATACGACACAAATCAATGTTAGGAGTAGGTTTTATTGTATACTTTTCATATTCCTAATGTTTATATTTATTAAATATTATTTAAATAGGGATATATGTTAATATTTCCACAATTTATTTGGTGTATATCACTTTGGAAGGTTGCAAAAGATAAAAACTTACCATATGGGAATAGGACACCCCATTCCACATAATACAAAAATTTGGTAAAGAATTTACTATTCTTAGCTAGTGTGAGAGGTGTAAGGCATCATAATAGTATCCATGACGTTGTAAGATGTGTAAAAACATGTATTAATTGTAGATGAGATTAGAAAGTGAACTTGGAAAAAAGAATATTGGACTATCTATTTTAGGAAAGTATAAGAGTTGCATTTTTATTCTATGAGGTTTCACATGTGTGAAGGAATTTGACCAAACCATTGATTTTAGTGCCTATTTTGGGCTCATGGTTTCACGAAATTGGTGATTTTTTTGGTCTTCCTTGACTATATATTAAGGTCTTGGTATATCTAGGTTGGACATCAATTTGGATGATATTGCAATAATTGTAGGCTCTCTAATTATGGTATCTCTCAACATGTTTTTGGAGTGTTAGCATAGAGGATGCATCACTTATGGTATTTTATCATTATATTATAATGTTTGTTCAAAGTGAATATAGTGAGATCTATATTTGAGGTTGCGTGTTTTACTCAAAAGGGTTTTCCTAGGGAAATAATATTGCCATTGCTCATTTATTCTATCTTTTATATTTCAATATTATTTGTTTAAGTCTCATTAAATATTATATCTAACTTTTATTGGAATATTTTAATTCATTTCATTGTTCCTAATTAAAGAAAAACATTATAGAATTAATTTTTGCTATCAAATCTTTATTTGGATTGGTTTAGTGAAGAAAGGGACACCTTTCTTGTGTTGTTTTTATTTTATATAAGGAGATAATTTGTGTTGCGTTGAAATGAGATTTAAAATATAAATTTAATGTAAATCTCTTTGAGGTGTGAGATGGAAAAGTTCAATGGTTAAAAATTTGAACTTTGGAAGTTAAAGATGTGAGATCTTTTGGAGGAGAGAGATGAATGGATTGCAATGACCTAAAGTGCAAATCATGTTTATATGAAGGAGGAATGCGATAAAAAATTGGTAATAAGAAAATAAGAACTATTAAGTTGTGTATTTTAATTCTATTCTTATGAAGCTATTGCTCATAAGTTATCAAAAAAGATAGGGGCAACATATCAAACTAAGAGTTTTGTAAAATAAAAAAAATCTGAAAAGGAAGTTGTATTCATTAAAAATGAAGGATGTAAACTTAGAACTTGACCATATAAATGCATTTAACTTGATTATAATTCAAATAGGTTCAATTGATGTCAAATTGGATGAAGATGACAAATGCATCATTTTTCTTTTCTCGTTAATTAATTAATGGGAATTTTTAGTTTTAACTACTTGTGGGAGTGTCTTTGGGACTAATATTGAAGAGGCTATTATTGTACTATCAATAAATAAATTATAATAAAATATATGGTTTATTCTCTTAAAGTTAAATACTTTTACAAGGGTCCAACAAAGGAAAAATAAGTAGTAAAAAAGGTGATAAACGAAGATCTAAGTCTGAAATAAGATTTAAATCTATTGATAAGAGTAAATTAGTGTTATAATTATAGTAAAAAGGGGCACATTAAAAAGTTATATCTTTAAAAGAGAATAAAAACAATGATGACTCCATTGCCAATAAATCCTGTAACAATGATTTTAGTGGTGATGCTTTGATGACTTTTATCAACATTACTAGTGATAAATTATGGTTGAATAAATTAGATGCATCTTTACATATACATAGGGAATGGTTCATGGAGTTAATAAAATATATAGTGGAAACTAATCTCTTAAGTGGTGATAAAAAATCTCATAAGATTGTTGGTCAGGTTAAGGTAACATTATTTCAAGTGGTAGGTAACATTATTTCAAGTGGTGATGAATCAACAAAAATATTGTCTAATATATTGCATATTCCTAGGTTGGCTTGGAATCTTGTTTTAATTTATAAAATGAATGATAGTGGCGTGTATGTTTCTTTTGACAAGCATGGTTATAAATTGGTTAGGGGAGATTTTTTTGGCAAAATATGTTAGGTATGGTAGTTTATTTATAAATCCATTATGCTACATTATGTAACTCCACTATGGATTTTAGCAATGTACCTATTGATATGTCAATATTGTGGATTAGAGATTGAGTCACATATGTGAAAAAGTGTTTAAAATTTTTTAAAATAAAGATATTGCTATGGCATTATCTAGTTATCTTTTAATTTTGATTTCTATGAGCATTGTGTTTATTAAATAAAATAAAGTTAAATTTTCACCTTCAAGTACTAGAGAAACATGGATTTTAGGTTTAATTCATAGTGATGTATTTGGTCCAATAGATGTTATCTCTTACTAAATCTCATATTATGTTAACTTCATAGATGATTCCTTAAGAAAATCTTGGATTTATTTTAAATTTTTTTTAAGAATTTAGGTTTCTAGTAGGATCTTACAAGGAAAAGGAAATAAAGTATTTGAGATCAAATAATTGTGGGGGAGGAGGTGGGGGATATTTATCTAAATAATTTGAATAATTTTGTAAATATAATGGGATTGTAAAATAGGAAACTACTAGAAAAAAATGGGATAGTTGAGAGAACAAGCATAAAAGTAATAGAAAGAGCTAGAAGCATGTTAAGTAGTTTTTATGGAACAAAATTTCTATGAATATGCTTGTACTACTTTTTGTTTGATAAGCAAGTCTCCTATTTTTTTCTTGTTAATTGGACACTACAAAAAGTGTGTGGATAAGAAAGAATCCTTCCATGCACATTTGAAAGTGTTTAGCTATGAGACTTATGTTCATGTGCCTAAAGAAAAATGATTGAGGTTATATTTCAAAGAATAAAATTATGTTGTGATTGCTTATAATGAAAATGTTAAAATTTAGTAAGCTTTGGAATCTATTGACTCAAAAAATTGTTCTCTGTAAATATTGTTTCTAGGGAAGCAAGTTGATTTCCTCGAAAGAAGGGTGGTAATATGAATTTGAACGTGAACATGTTGGAAAATAAGAGGGTAAAGAAGAATATAATTAACATAAAATTTTAGAAGAAGAACAAGGTAAATATCTTACTCCACCACCTTTGACAATATCTACAAGGTAGCATAAAAAAGTTGAAAAGTGTAATAACCCAAGTTAGATAGCTTGAA
Source organism: Sequoia sempervirens (assembly GCA_007258455.2). Lineage (NCBI taxonomy): Eukaryota > Viridiplantae > Streptophyta > Pinopsida > Cupressales > Cupressaceae > Sequoia > Sequoia sempervirens. Next base: position 18,993 of record VDFB02388863.1, on the reverse strand, counting down.
AACTCCTAAACAAAAAAATTGTTGAAATAAATTTCTATGTAAGAATCACCTTTCCAATATAAATACATAACACTCTAACTGCAATCTCAATAGAAATGAATAACAAATTCAAGGTTCAAACATTTGCAATGATGTAGGCTTGCTCACCACCCAACCGTATTGGCATCATGAAGCCGCGGGGACTCTAGCCAAACCCCCTAGCAACAAATAGACTACAAATGGACTTGGTTAATTATAGATAGTCATAATATCTATGAACTGTGTTAGTGGGTGTGCAACCCTTTCTAGGGTCCACTTACCCCAGACAGTCCCTCATCGATTGCCACCCACACGAGTGACATTGAACACAAAACTTACTTCTAGTTTGAAGCATCAATTTAAGAAAATAACTAAGGATCACTGGATTGGACTCTGTTTTCTAATCACCAAGATTCATATGGCGAGGTGAGAGCATACGATGACAGTATAGTCCAATGATATGATAGCATAATTCATAACCATCCATAATCAGCAAAATATTAACATCAACAAGGAAAAGACATCTAAGCATCTTTGGAACGACACAATATTTTTTTTATCATCAGGATCCTTTTTAATGGTGAGATGAGAGCATACAATGGATATCTAATCCCAAATTAATAAAGTAAACAAACATATGTGGTTCCTCTTATTTGATGGTGAGTGTTATAAAATAACATTTCCATATATTAGAGTTATGTAAGGGAAAACTGTCAAAGTGTCAGGAAGAGTTATAATATAAAAAGGTAAAATGATAAAAGAAAGTGAACCAAAGATGGTAACTAATTCCATTTACAAATGAAGTATTCCCATTTTAGCATAAAATGGTCCATTAAAAACAAAATAACAATTATCATTATATAAACCATTTAATACAACAAGCTTAACAATCTTGTAACCTTGCATATATAAACAAATAGATTAGATGAATATGGCTCATACCTTTATCTATTCCATCATGTGATAACCATTTGAGAATTCACTTGATACCCTTATCATGGTCAAATGGAAGTGAACATGCTCAACAATCATGTATCCTTGGATACAAATACAAGTAAATAAGATGTATTTAAATATAACGCATACCTTTATCATTTGCTTCATGCAATATCCATTGGTATACGCTTGATCCCTTTTGCAGCTAAACCCAAACCATCATTAGCCCTTTTTTTATTGTTCTTAAAGAAAAACTACAATTATAACATCCTTTACATATTTCTTGAATATCATGTGAATTGAGTATTTGGTCAATATTATCCTTTACCAAGCTAATTGAATAAACGAATTTTCAAGCTATGCAAATCTTGACTTGAATCCAGCATATTATAAAGATTAAAATATAACAATAGATCCTTAATTTAATTTAATCATGATGACAATTCTTTGCATTATGGAAATAAGGCATTATAGCAATGAGATTTCAGTTATCATGTTTTTATAATCATGAAGGAATTCAATTGGTGTAAAGATTATGATATACAAAAGGATATTCCATGACTAATTTAACTCAATACATGAAGATAATGTTAGGTACGGTGAGAGTAATGAATTCCCTATACTTTTAAATCAACTATAAACATCCCTCATAAGAAATTTATTAATGACATTGACCTTGATCTAACTATTGATATAATTCTCCCTTGAACCACCCATGACTTTTATTGATTCGAAGACCATTTGAATTTGATTGTTTAAAAACACAAAATCTAGTCAAACTTATTTGCAAAATTTTATTGCAGAGATGAACGGATACCTAAATTATGTTGCGGGAATCTTCACATTTTTGTTCAAACTAAGAACTCCAAGGCAACGCTAACTATTCTCTTTTCTTTTCCCTCCGCTTATGCTTCTCAAACTAGTTGCCTACAAGTCGATCTACACTCTCTTCCAGGGTCATCTCTTTAATAGTGTCTTCAACTATGTCTAGGTTGTCTGAGATGCAAGATCAACTAGGAAAAGATTCACCAAAAGACAAGATGCCAACAGCAACTTAAGCTTCAATTACCATGCAGAATGCTCCATACAATCACTTTTTCAATAAAAAAGAAATTTCTAAAAGAGAAATGCAACAAACAAAGAAATCTAATTATCTCGGCGATAATTATATAAGAATTCAAGAATTGGGCTATAGATGAATGCAAAGACATCTAATTATCTGCACGAAAATCAAATAAATCATTCATAACACAGCTAATAAAGCACCTTCGAAGAAAAATGAATCAAGAGGTAGAATTGAAATAACACAATTGAATACCCCATGCCATTGTAAAAGAATGCACATGGGTAACAGAAGCAAGGCGACTGAATCTACAAACTAATTATAGTTCTAAAACTAACATTGCTAAAAAATCTGATATCAATTACTCTTTTTCTGAACTACAAGAGAGGCTTCTACAAATAAATTCGATCTTACATCCCAGTCAAATAATCATGGAATATAAAAGGTGATCTCACTTGGAAGACCTTTCTGTGTATTGAAACAAAGGCACGTATCTTCAACTGGCACAGGTTCATTTACCTTTCATAATCTCAAGTAAATTTTTTGAGCTAAGTGTAGGTAATTACATCAATGAAGGAGGTGTAGATGTTCTTGCCCACTTTTTAATATCGCCTATTAAACCCTGTGATAAACAATTTGTGGAATGGCTGGAAAACAAGAATCTGTCTGTAACAAATCGTTTTATTAAACCCTTTTTCGTAGCACTTGGTGGCATCTCGTTCCACGTGCATGACTCTACACACTGCTTCTAATGCGGAATTATGCATGTCTTATACATCTAGTGATTTCTACAGATTTTCCCATCAAGGACCCCATTCATGAACAGATTAGTGGCTGCTAGGGAGACAAAATGATGGGTCGAGAAATTAGAGAGGCAAAGCCTTTTCTTTCTGAGCAGACCATCCATTAATACCTTCCAATTCGATTCCCAAGAAATTGCCTACCTCCCCTTGCAAGATAGTGACGTCGGTTACAAGAGGCATTTAATTCATGTCTATCCTCGACCTCCTCCCTTTTCCAATAATTCATAAAGAATATTTTCGCAAAAAATTGAATTGGTATGATGATTATTTAATTCATTATTGATTTAGATTGAAATATTCAAATGTCAATTGATCACCCTCAAATTTAATTGAATCATTGTTAATGCAATAAATTTCCAGCTTATTACAAAAATTGAGTAATATTATATTTATTCAATATAAAAGCATATCACATCATGAAAATATAAATGATAATAATTCATGTTAATAACCTAATAAAGAGATAACTAAATTTGAACACAAGGGTTATAACACCAATATCAACTTATCATTAATACTTTGGTATTTCAAATGGTTATTTTATAAGTAAAATCAAATAATTAAATTCCTAATTTCTTCATAATTAATAGTTCATAGTTGGCCTATAAGACAATAATTTCTAATTGACCGCTTCAAAAGAAATAAAGAAAAATCCTTGTTAACTTCACCTTCAATCGATGCCATTAATTCCTTTAACCCTTTTTTTTCCTAATTTACACAAATACTAAAGATTAATAAATGATCTACAATTTACAACAATAGTGACAAGTCATTTACACATTCAAAAGTAGGGTTGTGACAAAAAGTATGGCCCACTAGATTTTTGTTGTTTATTTTCTTTAAATTATACTAAAAATAAATCTAGATCTATAGAGGAATCTCTCTCTCTTAAAAATAAAATAATTTTTGGAAAGAATCCATGAAGGAGGAGATTATAGCTTTAGAAAATTGTAAGACTGTCTCTAGTTGATTTTCCTAAAGGAAGAAATTCAATGTAGATGGTAAATTAGAAAATAAAAGGTTAGACTAGTAGAAAAATATTTTTCCCAAGTCAAGGAAATATATTTTGGTGAAATTTTCTATACTCCTACCATATTGAATCCCATTAGCTCTTTCTATTATTGTTGTTTTTTATTTTGAAGTAGAGAAGATGGATGTGAATTTATTTTTCTACATGAGGATCTAAAAGAGGATATTTATGTGTCACAACTTAAAATTTGTGTTTCTGAAGGGAAGGAAAAACTAGTTTGTAAACTAAAAATATCATTGTATGGTTTAAAACAATCTCCCAAGATGAGGCACACAATTTTTAATGCCAATATTTTAGAACTTGGATTTTTTATATGGTCAAGATAATAAAATATGTGTTTAATATAACTATATAGATGGCCATTTTGTAATCATTGTACATTATATGTTGATATATGTTTTATATTGGAAACAAAAAAGATATTATTACACAAGTTAAAATTCAACCATCCAAGAAGTTTGATATGATAATTTTAGGGGCTACTAAGCATATTAGCCATGAAAAGTAAGAGGGAGCATCCTATCATTAATTTATGGTTAAACCAAGTGAATTATGTTAAAAAAAAATTGTAGAGGTAAATAGTATGGATGATCGAAATTAGTGAATATACCCTCTCAAGTTGGCACATAACTGTTTTTAGAACAATACCCTAAGTATAATAAAGAGCTTGGAGACATGTCTAATGTTCCTTTTTCATGTGTTATAGGAATTATTATGTGTGTAATGATTTGTACTAGAAAAAAAAGTGTCCAACTAGTAGGATTTTTTAGTATGTTTATGTTTAATCTTGGTAGAGAACAACAGACCAATGTGTAAAGGGTATTCAAGTATTTGCATAGAACTTATGATTATTATTTTTTAACCACGAAAAATTGATGTGGACATGATATTAGACATAGAGGGAATTTTTGAAATAGACTGGGGTGGAGGTTTGGATAATATAAGGTCTAAAGTGGCTATGCATTTTACCTTTTAGAGGGAGTTTCTAGTCAATGAGAAAGGTGTAATGTGTTGTTACCCTTTCCACTAATGAGGTAGTCTATAGTTGCTACACATGCTTGTAAATGAGAAATTTGGTAGTAGAGAATATGATTGGATATTGTATTTGTAATCATGACAACAAAGATTAGATGTGATAGTTAGAGTGTCATTAGTTTTACAAGTAATCCTACTTTTCATGCTCACACAAAATATATTGATGTAAAGTTTCACTTTTTCTAAGCTATAGTGGAGGATGGTAAGGTACTAATTTAATATAATGATACCTTAGAGAATATGTTGATTCTCTCACTAAGATAGTGAGCAAAACTAAATCTACTTGGTGTAGGTTTGGTAAGGGCGTCTCTTCCCCCAACTATTAGTCTTCTTTATTTTGTGCAATGTATACAATAAGTAGGATATATTGTTAGGACCAATTGTTATCATGCACTTTATGTAGTCCTACATGGGAATATGAGTGCTCCATCTAAGTTTATACTCTTTGACACATGTCATTTATTGTATACCACTTTGGAAGGTTGCAAAAAGATTTAAAACTTACCATATGATAAGTAGACACCCTGCTCCACATAAGACAAAAAGTGGTAATGAATATACCATTCTTAGCTAGTGTAAGAAGTATAAGAAATTGTAATAGAATGTATGACATTGCAATAAGTGTATGAGAAACTATGATGTTATAAGTTGGGGGTTATGTAGTAGATTTGGAAAAACTTCTCGGATTATCTATTTTAAGCAAGTATGATAGTTTATTCTAATCTAGGAGCTCTCACATGTGCGAGGAGATTTGCCCATGGATTTGGGCACCCACTTTTGGCCCATGGTTTTTTGTCACAGTTTGATGAAACCATTTGTGATTTCTAGGGAGTTTCTTGCATATGTATCAAGGCCTTACCATAGAGGTTTAAAATTAATTTGGATAGTATTGATAGGTATAGCCCACCTAATTTTTGTTGTATTTTTTTTAATGAGTACTAATGATGAACCCAGTTCTTACAGGAAGCTTTGTCCTCAGACGAGAACAAGCTTTGGTCACAAGCTATGCATGAGGAAATGGAATCCTTGGATACTTGTGACACATGGGATCTTGAGAGTTTTCCCAAAGATAGAAAGGCCATTGGTTGTAAATGGATCTTTAAAAAGAAGATTGGTGCAGATGGTAATCTCGAAAGGTACAAGGCTAGATTAGTAGCCAAGGGCTACTCCCAGAGAGAGGGAGTTGACTTTAATGAAATCTTCTCTCCTGTTGCTAAATTAACTTCTATTAGATTATTTTTATCCATTGTTGTTGCTTATGATTTTGAAATTGAGCAAATGGATGTGAAAAACTTTTGCATGGGAATCTTGATGAGGAGATTTATATGAAGCAACCTGAAGGTTTTGTTGTAAAAGGAAAAGAAGAATTGGTTTGCAAGTTAAAGAGATCTTTATATGGATTGAAACATCACCCGAATGTGGTACCAGAAGTTTGATGCTTTTGCATTAAAATTGGTTATGTTAGGAGTGAGGAAGATCATTGTGTTTATATAAAAATTATTGATGATCAACTTTTAATTATTATCTTGTATGTTGATGACATGTTGTTTATTGGTAACAACAAGGTAATGATCAGAGAATTGAAAGCACAACTCTTGAGCACATTTGAGATGAAAGATCTAGGGGCTGCAAAATATATCCTCGGTATGGAGATCAGTAGAGATAGAGGTAACATAAAGCTTTGCTTAAGTCAGAGTAATTATGTTGATACTATTTTGAAAAGATTTAACATGCAGGACAGTAAACCGGTTAATATTCCTTTACCAGTTGGCACAAAGTTAAGTTTAGATATGAGTCCTAAATCTGATTTTGATTTTGAGGAAATGTCTGAAATTTTGTATGCTAGTGCAATTGGTAGTTTAATGTATGCAATGGTCTGTACGAGACCAGATATAGCACAAGCAGTGGGAGTTCTTAGTAGGTTTATGTCTAACCCTGGTAAAGAACATTGGACTTATGTTAAGAGGGTATTTAGATATTTATGAGGGACTTCAGATTACTGTTTAGTTTATCATGGTTCTAATAATATTGATATTATGAATAGATCATTGGACATACAGGGGTTTGTTGATTCAGATTGGGCAGGAGATCTGGACAGTCGGAGGTCAACAAGTGGTTATGTGTACACTTTGTTTGGAGTTGCGGTTAGTTGGATGAGTAAGAGGCATCCCACGGTTGCTTTGTCCACCACAGAAGCAGAGTACATGGCTGCCACACATGCCTCTAAAGAGGCAGTTTGGTTACAGAGGCTTGGGTCAGGTATTGGTTTTAATTGCAAGCAAGTTAGGCTTGAATGTGATAGTCAGAGTGCTATTTGTTTAGCCAAAAATTCCTATGTATCATGCTCATACTAAACATGTAGATGTTTCAGATCACTTTGTGTGAGAAATGGTTGAGAGTGGGAAAGTATTAATTGAAAAAGTTGACACTTTTAATTAATGTTGCAGATTATCTTATGAAGCCAGTTCCTACAGATAAGTTCTCATGGTGCAGGAAGGCCATTGGCCTTGAGTCCTGTACTTGATTTAAATTTATTATTCCTTGTTTATAATAATTGCAATGTATAATGTCAAGTGGGAGAATGTTGGAAATAGGATGCCATTTAATTGCAAATCCTAAACATTAATTATTTCATGTATTTCCTAGATTCTTGGAATGTGTTCAACAACACTAAGATTAGGATGAGATTAATATTTGATGAAATAATCATGATTATTGACATTTGTAATTAATTCTAAATGTAAGGAGCATGTGAGGGCGTCCATAGTGAGTTCCTAAATAATAGGGGCACATGGCACACCCACATGGTAAGGTGACACTCACCTTGTGTTCAGTTAACTATACAGAGTAGTTAACACTTCTGAATGCATGTAAAGATCCTAGGAGTTAGGATTTGATGTTTGCATGCTTTAAGTTGATTAGGTTTTCAGTTTAGTTCAATTCAATTCAATTCCATTGATTGATTTATGGTTCAATTTTCTTGATTAGTTTCAATTGTATGTTAGTTAACTTAGGGCTTGGAATGCATGGCTAATAACATTGAGTTGTATTACGATAACAGGACTACCTCCAATTAACAGGGGATGACCATTCTTGCATGAATGGTGTTGAGTAAATGTTTCAGTTAACTAGAAATCACTTGGAGCCAACTTGGGCACCCAAGATTCTTTCTTGGATTTACCTCTCTTGCATGATAAGATATTTTGAAGGCTCAGTTAAGTAGGATTACTTAGGGCACCAACTTTGAGGAAGAGCTTTGGAATTATCACCAAAGTGAAGGATAAGTTGTAGCTTCAGTTTGGGATGCCCAAATGCATGAAGCACATGTTGTAAGCTTTAGTCTTCACATAATAACTCAACTTGAAGCAATATGGCGTACCTTTTCAAGGGCTTGAGCTTGTGCATTGTAATTATCACCATTTGGAGATTACAAGGTTGCATATTGTCTCTATATCTCATTCAAGTTGAAGAGAGTTTTCATAATTGTTATTTGCAGGTGTGAAGAAGATTGGTAAAGACAGAAGAAGCATTCTCAAGCAATAATTGGAGCTATTGTAATTCAGAGATTGAATAATAGAATAATTCTTGGTGGAGTTTTTTCCCGAAAGGGTTTCTCCACGTTATATCTTGTGTAATCTTTCTAATATCCTGTCTAGTTCTTCTATCAACTTCTCTCTTCATTCTACAATAGTAAAATGAATTAATCAAAATAATCACCCACAAAGAATATATGTAACAAAGAAAGAGCTTACTTAGATCAGCAATATTAAAGTTTTATAGATTATTAAGCTAAGAAAACACCTCATTTTTCAACAGCATGCACCACAACAAACAACACAAGAACACCATATTTATGTGGAAAACCCTTGAAATGAAAAAACCACAGTGAGGATTAGCTCACAATATATCATAACCGGTTAAACATATTACAAGAGGCTCATTGCTGAAGGGATCACTACCTAGAGGACTCACTATCTAGAAAATAGGAGGGATCATTACCCAAGGAAGATCACTTCTTCTAGAATTACAAAAGATATAGAAAAGAGTGGCTCACCGCCAAATTTTGAACTGCTAACAATGCATCTGTAATATGCTAAAGAAACAGTTCTAGTTAGGCTTTGTAAACTAAATTTACACACTTCATTCTTCACCACTAACACCTTCCACACTTCACACTCTTGCTCATATTGTAGACACTTAAAATTGTCATGAATGGTATTACACACTTGAATTCGATATACTAACATCGTTTTGTCCTGAAATTCATCTTCTTTTCACCTGTTTGATTAAATAAGCCTAGTTATTTAATTAAATAAATCATCTTCATCTATTAATATAATTAATTTAATTAGGTCAATTCCTCCCCTTTCACACTGACATTTAATCTAGTTTAATTGAATAATGCAAATTATTTAATTTAAACCCCCCCTTATCTCCTCTCATTTAATTATATGTCATTTGCATCCCGTTTTCATCAAATAAATTAATTATTTAATGGGAAGTCCTTTCCCATCAACTTGCACAATTAAAACTTGGTTTTAATTAACAAATTACTAATTTTACTCACCCATCCACTTGTATAGGGAATATTCCAAAGGAGTATTCTTCTATTTTGGCTCCAAAAATGGAATATTCTTTCCTAACAAACTTTGTAACAAACTTTCCAAGTTATTAGAAAGTTTATTTATTTGAATCATTGTGAACCATTAATGCTTTCTTTGATCCATGTGATCTTTGATTCTCATCCACTGATGAGAATCCTTGATCCATGTCTTCACCCTTGATTCCATCTTGACCATTGATTGATCCTTTTCATCTTGACCATTGATTCTTCATTTTCTCTCCTATAAATACCTCACCATTTGGGGACAAATGGATCCACATCCATCAAAGCAAAGTTGTGATGCCCATTTGAATACTATCTATATTCATACTTGCACCATTATCAAGATTTTTCATCCTTTTCATCCACCCATAGCATAGTTTTATCAATTTTAGCTTAGTTTTCAACAACAGAGCTAGGTTAAATGCTCATTTTATCCAAGGGATTGGGAAAGGGTCATTATTCCATATCAATACGACACCACTCCCCCAATGGGATGAGGTTTGGACTTCTAGATTAGGTTTCTTTTAAGCTTTTGTGTTTGTTTCATGCTTAGTTTAATGGTTTCATAGTTTTTGAAGCTTTTGAACATCTCATTGGGATTGTAACTTAGAGGGTTAAATATGTCTTAAATTCATATGGATCTAGTGTATTTATCCTATACTATGATTACATTCACACATACACATCTACCTTATAATATCTCACATTCCCTCCTACCACTCACACTAAATTAACCTTATATATATATATATATTCCACAAACACTCATATCATCAATTAGGTCAACCTAATTAGATGAAACATATAGCCCCATAACCTGTCGGCTCAAAACTTCATCAAACATACCTTGTAGATGAAACCAAAACGTGTTCACCAAAATAGGTTGGTATGACCTATAATCACTCTTATGAATCTGATCCATACTCAACTTAATACCACATGACCCCAAAACCCTTAAGTTGGCACCAAACAACAAAACTGGTGAAGCAACAACTGAATGAACCAAATTTTCATTCACAACTTGACACACGAACCACTGAACCACTTGAAACTTGGATTGCACACTCATCTAACATCTTCAAGCACTTCCTGAAATCCATAAAGCACAATGATCATCTACGATGGAATGCAGAGCATTCCTATATGAACTCTACAACTATTACTCTTCCTCTACTAAGCCCGATACTTTGTCATCAATAACTTCAGCTGTGAAAGAAATAGAACCTTGAAACTTTGGATATAGACTCCTTCAAGATGTACTATTATCACCTTAAAGCTGAATGACAAGATATTGCAATGTGGGCCACAAAACTGATGCTCTATTACATCACTATCTCAGTCAAACACTTAGCCAATTTCCCAAAACCACTTGGTCTGCTCCAAACTACTCCAAACTATATTCATACCGATGAACCATCACTTCTACAATAGGTTTCCATCAATGACAACATCATCATGCTCATGTTGCCAAATATCTCCCCCTTTGTCATTGATGACAACATACTTCTCCAAAACACTCCCTCTTTGACATCAAGGGAAAAGGGTAATAAAAATATACTTCTCTTCTTCACTCCCCCTTACTAATATATTTACATGAAACCAACTCCCCTATCTATGTTATCCATCACCAAAAGGACAAAAATTCATTGTAACACCATCTACTAACTTCGTATATTGATATCAAAAATTGAATATACAAATCAAAAGAGAAGTGTACACCTTAAAAGGATGAGGATAATGTACCCTGATATGATGCCTTTAATTTTCCAAGGTGTGTCTCCAAATCCTTCTTGGCAAAGGCAAGCATGTATCATTGGTTCTCAAACTGTACATGGAGGTCTTATCCTTCTTCTGGAGAACTAGGCACTATTGTCTTTTGCATAACCTTCTCCACATTGACCAAAAATCCAATTAAAGATGTAAGCCTTGCACTTACCATATCTCAGAGTTGACTATACTGCATTATGATTTTTTCCTTTTTTTCCTGTAACAAAAAGAATTGACTGTGTATATTTTCAATGATCACTCTAGTAGCTCCATCTCCATCATTCACTAGATCATAAGCATATGAGACCTAAGCAATGTGTGAATCAATTGATTCCATCTGATTTTTTAAGCTCCTTGTAGATAGTGGCCACTTCAAACAAAATTGAAATAATTGTTTGGCTTCCTCCAAACACTTCTTAATATCCTCCAAGTTGCCTTGCAACTTGGTGTGTGTAGTAGCACACTTATCTAAGGTATCAACTAGCCTCTTATCATTTGCCTTCTTTGTTGCTTCCCTTTCAATTATGAGTGTTTGTTGGCACTAAGTGAATTTGCAAGACTAATTGGGAGTTGATCATGAATATCACCTAGATTCACATCAAAGGTCACCATATACATCTCTATTGCATTTTTCAATTGTAGCTTTTTCAACATGAGTCGACTCTTCATATAATATTTTTGTTTCCTTTAGTGCACCATGCTCTGTAATAGCACTGAATAATGCATCAAACTTCATAGGACTATGGTCTTGGATCAAAGGGGTCTCCTCTTTCTTCTTTCCCTTTTCTATACTGGTCTCTTCTTGAGAGACTTTTGACTTCGTTTTCCATACCAATTGATGTTCTTCCTCTTCCTCTTCTTCTTCTTCTTCACAACTAATATTCATTTCTCTTGTTCATTTTTCTTTCCTTCTTCTCTTGGGAGACTTATGTTGCACAAAGGTGTTGGATGTATCTTTCTTCTTAGAACCACCTATAGACTTTGTTCTAGAAAGCTTTGTTATAGTAGGTGGTGTCGAGACTAAGGTCCTACCTAACCTTGTTGATTTATGTAGAGTAGTCTACAGAGGAGCAGATTTTCCTTCAGATTTCTTTGCAGGGTCCTTAGGGGCACCAAATTCCTCCAACTCAACCTTCATCTTTTCAACTTTTTCTTCAATTTCCTTCTTCTCCAGGTTTTCTTTACTAGATTTGTCTTTATAATTAGAAAACCTTTCAATTATTGGATCTTTAGGTTTTCTCAACACAATCTCTACAAGACCAATGCATTCTAACTCATCTACCTCATAAGGTAGCTTTAAAATCCAAACGGTTTTGGGTTCAACTACTTCCATATAGCAATAATCTCTGCTAACCATAGAAGTCAATTTATTTTTATATTTGTCCATAACTTTTCTTGGAATCCTTTCTCTCTCATGCATCCTGGATTGAAAAGGTTTAAATAATGCCCACAACATAGAATCACAAGACTCTTTACTAGGGGATCTCCTCAAATGATCTCTAATTTGAGTGGCTATAGGAATACTATCTAGCCATACAACATTCTTGACTCTGGGAAACTCATTGAGAAAGTAAAACATTGAGAAAATGATAAGAGTACCATACCAAAAAGGGTATTTTGACTCCTTTGTCTTTTACAAATCTCCAACAATTATAATCTCAAGAGCTCACAAAGATCAAAATCATTTCCTTCTTTCACCATCTAATAGGTTGTGTGTATTGTAGCGGTAGAGATAAATTATCTCTATTTGTGAAAAATATCTTCAATTTCATTCACTGTTAGGGCACGCTTGTCAAAATTTTCCCCAGTAAGCTTCATTACTACTTCATTCTTTACAACCTTCAATGTTGAGACTGGACCAATGGAGCACAAACTAGTAACAACCCTAATTGCCTCTTTGATTATCATATGTGACATATCAAACCACATGAATTTATCATGAATTATTCTCAAAACATACTTCACCCACTCATTATCATAGCATAAATTAGGAAATTCATTCCACACATCCAACTTCTTCTTCGTCAAACTGGAATACTCTAGTTTTAGCTCAAAATCATACTAGTTAACACTTTTTCCCTAAACTCTACCATCTTTGAGTGATCAAATTCATCCAAATTTGAATGAATGTAAATCCACACATCCTCTGTGTGCAAGACGTTTGATTGAACCCTAGAAAATACACCTTCCTTATTTGTCTCCATAGAATTGTATGGGTGCTTCTTAAAATTAGGTCTCAACTTCTCAAGCACATCAATAACTTGTGAAGTAAACATTTTGAACTTTCCTTGAGCTAGGGTTTGTAGGAAATTGTAAATATCTTGTGAAATTTGTTGGTAGGGTTTTGTTAACACTTCAAAATCACTTCAACTCTCATTTGCACTGCTCTCCTCTTCATATGCTTGAACATAATGCCCTTTAAAATGTGCAAAATGAAATATAAACACTTTTCCATGATCTAAAGTATGCATTAATTGCAACAGTGAAAAGTTAGGTAAAAATTTGTCAAACCCTCTCTATATCATCACAAGCACTTCCAAACATTTTGCAAATCTCTACATTAAGAGATTTCTTATTGAATATTTCACCAATAGATCAAGCATCTCAATCTATACATGTATCAGTATGTTAAAGTCATCAACATCACATCTTTAGTGGGGGTTTAGAGGTTTTTCTGTTAAAACTCCCCCTAAGCCAAAGCTCTCTATCTAGTTTCTAGAGGAAAAATTTACACTAGAATTTGGTACAAACTCATTCTTTAAATCATTCTCTTCCTTTTTCTTCTAGATCTTGTTCATCTGCTTCTTTACCTCAACCAGATCAATCTTATTTTGTGGACTAAAAGCTTTCACATTCTTTCCTCTACAAAACTTAGCTATGTGTCTAGGTTTATTATATTTATAACATGTGACACTTTGTTGTGGAGAAAACTTACTTCTTGATTTTCATTCAAAATCCTTATGCCCAAATCCATTGCATGCATAACAATAACCAAGGAATGATTAAGACATCATACCATTATTGTAACATTTCATCATTTGTATTTTGCATTCACTAGCCTTATGACCAAATCTATTGCATGCATAGCACTAACCAGAAAATGATTGAAATTTTTGATTCATCCTACTTCTACAATCTACAGCTCTATGTCCAAATTTATTGCAATAATAATAGTAACCATTAAAATATGGGTACCTTTGTGCAGTTGGTTGTCTGATAAGTGGTCTTTTGAAATATTTCCTCTGGTTCTAAACATGTTTGACATTACTCTTCTTATCTCCATTCTTCCTTTGTTCATCATTCTTCTTTTTAACATTGTTTGGATTCTAATTTTCCTTTGAGCTTTCTCCTTTTTCAAACCCTAATCCTTCTTTATCTTTTGAAGCATTTTGACTTGCAAGCATATCATCAAGCAAGGTGGAGATCTTCTTGAATTTTTCCTCTTGACTCTTTACTATCTCCAGATCTTTCCTCAAAGACACAACTTCTTCGAGCTTTGAGCATTCTATAGACATGTCTTTCAGTTTGGTATTCATGCAGTCTTCAACTATTTTTCCTTCTCAACCTACACTTTCAAATTAGTGATTGTCTCATTTGATTGTGTAAGTTGCTCATTTGTTTCCTTGAGTTGCTCTTTAACTTTCTTGACTTGATTCCTTAGCTTCTTGATGCATTCATCTGCTTCCTTAATATTTTCTTTTAGATCTCTATTCTCACATTCTACTTTATCCATATCATCAAGAGCAGATTTAAGCTCTCCTTCCATATCAACTTCACAGTCTTCTTCACTAAACCCTTCCATAATATTTTCTTCCAGAGGAATAGGATACCTCCTAGTTGCCATGTGTTCAACCTCCAAGATCTACCTCAATGATTAAGCCAATTAAAGGAACCAAGCTTTGATACCAATTGTTGAACACTCGTAATATTGAAAGGGGGGTGAATCAATATTCCTTGAAATTCATTAACTTAAAGTGCATTCAAAACATCTCATTTAACTTGCAGAAATGGAATAAATAATTGAAGCATGCACCACAACAAACAACACAAGAAGGCTAGATTTACGTGGAAAATCCTTGAAAGTGAAAAACCACTGTGAGGATTAGCTCACAATATATCATAACTAGTTAAAACATATTACAAGAGGCTCACTACTTGAAGGGCTCATTGTCCAAAAAGTAGGAGGGGTCACTGCCCAAGGAAGATCACTTCTTCCAGAATTATAAAAGATATAGAAAAGAGTGGCTCACTGCAAAATTTTGAACTACTAATAATGCATCTACAATATGTTGAAGAAACAATTCTAGTTAGGCTCAGTAAACTAACTTTACACATTTCATTCTTCACCACTAACACCTTTTGCACTTCACATTCTTGCTCATACACATCTACCTTATAATCTCTCACATTCCATCATAACACTCACATTGAATTAACCTTCTATATATATTTATATATTTCACAAACACTCATATCATCAATTAGGTCGGTCTAATTAGATGAAGCGTGTAGCCCCATAACTTGTCAGCTCAAAACTCCATCAAACATACCTTGTGGAAGAAACAAAAATGTGTTCTTCACCAAAATAGGTTAACATGATCTATAATCACTCCTATGAATCCGCTCCATACTCAACTTAATACTGTATGACCCCAAAACCCTTAGGTCGACATCACACAACAAAACTGGTGAAGCAACAACTAAATGAACCAAATGCTCATTCACAACTTGACACACGTACCACCAAACTACTTGACACTTGGAGTGCACACAATCTTCAAGCACTTCTTGAAATTTTTAAAGCACAATGATCATCTATAATGGAATGTAGAGCATTCCAATATGAACTCTATAAATGTAACTCTTCCTGTACTAAGCTTGATACTCTGTCATCAATATCTTCAGTTGCAAAAGACATAGAACCTTGAAACTTTGGATATAGACTCCTCCAACATGTACCATTATCACCTCAAAGAAACATGACAAGATATTGAAATGTGGAGCAATGTAGACCACAAAACTGATGCTCTCTTACATCATTATCACAGTCAAACACTTAGCCAATTTCCCCAAACCACTTGGTCTACTCCGGACTACTCTGGACTATATTCATACTGATGAACCATCACTTCTACAATGGGTTGCCATCAACGGAAACACCATACATCATCATGCTCATGTTTCCAACAGAGGCTATATTACTTGTTGGGTCTTCTCATTGTATTATAAGTCTTGCTCAAAATTAATATATTGATATTTACATTTGAGGGTAGGATTTTTACCAAAAAGGTTTTCCTAAGGAAATAATATTATCATTGCTTTTCTATTCTCTCTTCTCTCTTCAATTATTTTTTAATTCTCATTTTCTTATTTTTAATTTATATCAATAATTCTCTTTATTTCATTGTTCCTATTTGAAGAATAAACATTGTAAAATCAACATCCAATTGGATGAATGTGTTATATAAATAATCTTCAATATTAATCCAATAGTGGCATCCCACTCCATGAGGGGATACCATTAAACGACTTTAGAATTACATAATTTAGAAGGTGTACAACACCCTATCCTAAATATATTCAAATTTTCTTCAATAAACCAAAATAATCCTTCCTAAAAGAGTTATCAATCATTCAATTGATCTACTTCTAGTCATTCCTCTTCCTAATGCTTTATTGATTGTCAATATATGCTAGTAAGTGATGAGATTTAAAGATAAATTTAAGAGATTTTAGATAAAGGATTAAAAAATATTGGATTCTACACTCTAATGTGAGGGCTATTTCGGTTAATAAGTAATTTACGTTGTGGCTCTGTGGTCACGAGTTCTAGTCTCCCGTCGTGATGGAGGCGTCGCCCATTGCCATGGGAGTCCGCGTTAAAAGTTTCGGGGCGTAGCTACTTGCGATTTATAGAGTCGTGCTACCGATTCCTACGATCTAAAAAAAAAAATATTAGTTCCTCTCCATGTTCATCACTAGTAATGCTTGTAATTAAGAAGGATGAAATTTGGCATTGCATTAATTTTTGACACTCAACACTTGACAACAATCAATAATTGTTATCCACTTCCCTAAGTTGATGACTGGTTAGATCAAATGACAAGAATTCAAATATACTTCTCTAAAAATAATAATAAAATTGAGTATCATAAGTTTAAACTTGAGAAAAGGACATGTAGAATATAAATTCCAAAATTAAGATGGGTCTTTATGAATGGTTAGTGATGCATTTTAGCCTTTTTTTTAATCTTAAGGAAAATGATTCTTAGTTTGCACTTGTCATAGTATTGAAGTGAGACGACCATTTGAAGGCCCATCATTCCTAATATTTTTTTACAACCAAACATCTTTCTCCACCTATGATAAAGAATTGTATGCCTTGGGGCAATCAATCAATATATTGGAGACACTATATGCTTGGAAAGGATTTTTTTATAATTAGATCATTTCCTATTCATTTCTCTAGTCTCGAACAAAATTGAACAAGCAAGGCATATAAAATGGGAATCCTATCTAAAAGATTTTTATTTAGTCAAGTATAAAAAAAAGAGCACTACAAACATGGTTTCTAATTATTTGAGATTCCCTCCTGCAACTCACACATTGACTGATGTCATCACTTCACATATTAGTTTTTATACTTCTTATTATGCAAATAATTTTTAATTTGTCCAAGTATAAACTACTTTTCAACATCTAACTTCCAACTTGACAACCATTCAAAATTTCATGTGAAAGAAGGATTGTTATATCATTTTGATAGTTTTTATGTTCCTTACAATCATGACACTACTCTTGTCAAAGAAGCTCACTACTATGATGGTTATTTCAAAAAGAAAGGAACTATTCATCATCTATCATGGTTTTTATATTAGCCACACATGTAGCATGGTGTGCTTTAGTTTTTGAGATGTTTCTTAGTTAAATACCATTCAAAACCTACCAATTATAGGAAATTAGTCTTGAGTACACCTTTGCCTATTCCTTCTCATCCTTGAGAAAGAATTTTCATGAATCTAGTGAGTAGTTTGCCTATGATAATATGAGGACATGACTGTGTTTTTTTAGTAGTCGATCACTTTATCAAGATGGTTATATCCATTCCATACTAGAAGACTAGTTCTTCTATATAAGTAATTTTCCTTGATTTTTATCCCTTGACTTTATACAAGTTAGCTTTATCCTGAACTCTTCTAACACACAATATATCCTAAAAGATAAAGATAAGGTCCTTGCTCCTCTATTTAACACTTGTAATATTTGTGTTCAAAGTGGTTCAAGTTTTTCAAAAGAATTAAGAAAAGAAGAAACAACTCATGGATCATTGTTGTATTCCACATGTTTTTCAGGTTAATGAAAAAGTTTTTCTATGTAGACACATAAAAGTGACCTAGGCCTGCAAGCTCTATTGTCACCATATTTCTTCTTGACATAATTAAAATATTTATGTCCTTGGTCCACTTTCAACTATTAATTAAATAATTTATAATTATTTAATTAATTCATGTCTTTATTCTTCTTGATTATTTAAATAAATAAATTTTATTTATTTACCTAAATACGTCACTAATTGTCCAATGTCTCTCCATAATTAAATAAAACTTCTTAATTTATTTAATTATCTTTGTCCACTAATTTCTTCCTGATTATTTAAATAGATAGATTTTATTTATTTATTTAAATATGTCATTAATTCTTAAAAAAAGTCTTCTTATAATTAAATAAATTCTTT
>VDFB02388862.1:0-25936 GCA_007258455.2 Sequoia sempervirens | reverse complement strand
AGACAATAGACATTAGAGATTAGATCAGGCATTAGCATTAGAGCTAGAGATTGGAGAGATTGCATAGTAGAGCATTGTAGACATTTTTGTGGAGAAGAAAGAAAGTTTTCCCTTTGAAAACTTTGTGGAGATTGTTGTGTAACATTTTTCATGATAATAGATCTTTTCATTGATGGTGGAATTTGTCTTGTCATGAATAGCTAGCAAGGTCTCTTCTTCCTTTCGTATCCAAGTAGCTTAATTTCATGCAAGTAGTTTACTTTGATGTGTGGTGTTTTATTGAGATAGCTTCACGTTACTCCATACCACTAGCAGCTTGTTGATGATAAGCTTGCCTTGCGTGGTCGACTGGAAGTCATCTTGAGTTTAACTTCAATTGTGATTTGTATGCTTATATGCGTCGTTGTGATGGTGTATGCATGTTGAATCATAATTTGAACATCTTTTGTTATCCCTTTGAAGATTGCACCGATTTTACTGAGGCTGTCCTACGTGAGGCTAGGTAAAATCTGGTTGAAGTCTATTGAAACGAAGCCCCACATATCCTGCATTTAGAGTAGAATAAGTTTCTTAGACCCTATACTCTTTTATTTTCCGCACATTTCTGATCAGTTTTTAGGAAAACGAGCTACATTGCCAAATCATAAGCTAAAGAACTCTTCAAATCACACACCGACTGTTAACTGCAAGAAGTCTGAACAATTGTGTAAGTCCCCTCGTAAGAACACAGCAATACACATCAACCAACTGAGGGTATTCTAAGTATTCGGAACCTTGGAGTTGAACGTGCGAACTTTCTCGCAATCTTAGCGCACGGAATACTTTGATCAAGAGAGAACGGAGTAGCCTTCAAACTATTTTGTTCTGCTGTTTGGTGCGGTCACAAAAACCACGTCAACATGTCCCCATTTTTAGCACTACACTTTTCAGTGATTGATGGTTTATCTTCAGTGTGTTGTCAACCAGTCAGAAGCAGAATTAGGGTTTCCGGCTGCTTGGTGGGTTCTCTTGATGATTCAGGGTTTTGCTTGTTGGAGTTTGGTTGTTTGGATTCTAGATTCCTTCTAGGTTTTCAGAAAGCTTCGCAGAGGTATGACTTGCAATTGCGTCGAGCAACCTCTCCGAACTTACTATTTTTAGTAAGTTATGACGGTTACATTTTGGAGTTTGAGATTTTGGATTGCAGATTCTTTCTTGTTTTTCAGAAAGCTTCGCAATGGTATCGAATGCACTTTGATCCAGGCAACTTTCTGGAATTTACTATTTTTAGTAAATTCTATTTCTGGCAGTGGTCCTGTTGGTTTCGGCATGGATGGATCTCATCTTCAGTCAGCTCAGTTGGTTTGATCAATTTTGGCCTTGGAATGTGTTGACGTGGTTTTTGTGACCGCACCAAACAGCAGAACAAAATAGTTGAAGGCTACTCCGTTCTCTCTTGATCAAAGTATTTCGTGCGCTAAGATTGCAAAAAAGTTCGCACGTTCAACTCCAAGGTTCCGAATACTTAGAATACCCTCAGTTGGTTGATGTGAGTTGCTGTGTTCTCACGAGGGGACTTACGCAATTGTTCAGACTTCTTGCAGTTAGCAATAGGTAGGTGATTTGAATGGGATCTTGTGCGTGTGATTTGGCAATGTAGCTTGTTTTCCTAAAACTAATCAGAAATGTGCGGAAAGTAAAAGAGTTTAGGGCCTAAGAAACTTATATCTACTCTAAATGCAGGATATGTGGGGCTTCGTTTCAATAGACTTCAACCAGATTTTACATAACCTCACGTCAGACAGCCTCAGTAAAAATCGGTGCAATCTTCAAAGGGACAACAAAAGATGTTCAAATTGTGACTCAACATGCATACACCATCACAACGACGCATATAAGCATACCAATCATAATTGAAGTTAAACTCAAGATGATTTCCAGTCGACCACGCAAGGCAAGCTTATCATCAACAAGTTGCTAGTGGTATGGAGTAAAGTGAAGCTATCTCAATAAAACACCACACATCAAAGTAAACTACTTGCATGAAAAATTAAGCTACTTGGATTCGAAAGGAAGAAGAGACCTTGCTAGCTATTCATGACAAGACGAATTCCACCATCAATGAAAAGATCAATTATCATGAAAAGTGTTACACAACAATCTCCTCAAAAGTTTTCAAAGGGAAAACTTTCTTTCTCTTCCACACTAACAAAATGTCTACAATGCTCTACTATGCTCTACTCTCTAGCTCTAGTGCTAATGCTTGATCTCATGTCCTAATTAATTACAAATGAGGGGGACTCCCCTTTTATATACCTAGCCAAGTCCCAAAAGACGGCTAGGGTTACAATTAATAGAGTGGCCAGAATCGTGCCACCTCAGCCCTAACCCTAAAAACTGCCAGAATAGGGAGTGGTACATTAAATGAATCAAAGATTCCCACTCACTCCCAAAAATAGTAAATGTAATAAATGCCCATATTCAGTCTTCTAGAAGATCCTCGTCCAGTAGTGCATTCTCATTTGCCTTCTCTCGGACTGCGAACTCAACAAATCTGCCAAGTACAGCCTCAACTTCCTGAACCGAAATGGGCGGAATGCAATCTAGCTGAAACTCTAACACTGTGACTGAATGCTCATGCCTTGTACAAGATTTTCTCCAAGCAACCAAGGAGTCCTGCGTGTTCTAGATCAAAGTGGAGAAAGTAGAAGTATTCTCGAAATCATCTTGTACAAAGGTCTTAACATCTGCAAACAAAGGCACCAGCAAACCCCTCAAATTATCCACACTTATCTCATCCGGATTCAGCTGCCTAGCAAATATGGCCTCAAAAGTATTCTGAACTCCAATAATATTAGCCATGGCTTTATGTACTCTAGCTGAATCCACCCGTGCCGCATCGAAGAAGCCACGCCCTGTGATTGCCGAAGAATACCACCGAGAGAAATCATATCGGTCATTCTCCTAAATGACACCTCCATCAACCAGCAATCGCAACGGAACATGCCTCAATACCTCAAGACGCTGAATAACTTTGCTCTGGTAGACAGAAGCATCTCCCCAAGCATGATCCACTACATCCATCCGTGTCAAAATACTAGAGGCCTGCTGAAAAGCAGAAGCAAGGTCCTCCATAAATTTCTCTGTCTCAACACGAACTCCTGTGACCCACTTGTCTGCTTCCTGTGCCATTTTTCCTAACTCCATCAAGCCGCTGATCGACTCTCTAGGTATCTCTGCTGGAGGCTCTATCACTGGAACATCCTGCCCTCGAGAACGAGACAACTGTTGAACATATCCTATTAAAGCTTTGTGTTCTCTTTTCAACTTCTTATATTTTCTTTCCTTCTTGAATAACCTATCTTTGAGGGCGAGGTAGGAGTTATCACACTCCTCTACAATTTGCGCACCAGTGGGGCGTCCCAAATCCAAAGTCGTGACCACATAATTCTCAGGTACTGCTTCATTCCAGTCACACTCAACTCGCGGCACAGCTACATGAAGGGTGCGAGAGCCATCCTCATCTGTGGATATCTTCGAAAATTTTCTGGCTTTCTTCTTCTGTGGAGGTGCACTGATCCTGTTCAAAAATTCTTCCATCTCAACTGCTGGATCAAGCTCCTCACTGGGGCTTCTTCTCATTATGTCCTTAAGCCAATTGGGCACATCATACTGTATATCAAAGGGTTGCTGTTCCTGTGCCTCTACTTCTCTAACTTGTTCAACTTCTTCATCATTCTGGCGAGGCTCATCGTCCTCAAGTGGCTGAGTATCACCTGACACTATATCATCATCTTCGTTCATAGCCTCCTCTAACTCCTGCTGAAACTGAGGGTCAGTAATAGTCCCCTCATCATCCCCGCTGATCAACCTCCACTAAAGGCGATTACTAACCGACTCTCTCCTCCTCCTCGCGGGAGGTCGCATTATTATCCTGCATCACTTGCACTCGACATTCAATGTAATCCTCGACAACAACAAATAAAGAGACTCCTCTCAGGATACTTGAGCTGCGGTTCCAATGGTGAGTAAATCAGAATCCTGTGGAGGCTCACAGTAGGCCTCGCCGAACCATTCTTTCTTCCCTCGGACTCGACCGACCCTGCACCTCGCTTCTTTCCCTGGTGGGCGCCCTCATGACTTCCCATCATATTGTAAGTCAAGGCAATTGACCTACTCTTCAACCTGTTTACCCGTCTATCAACCCATGCTCTGGTAAATGTCATGATTGGGATAGAGAGAGTAACTAAATCTGCAACCTCGGGCTCTGACCAATCGGGAGGGGGAAGTGGAGTATCTCTAACTGCTGCGTAATCAGGATGGACAACATCCATATCCTCGTTCACTGATCCAGAACCGGAACAACTTCACACTCCCTGATCAAGGTAATGGGCAACCGAGAAAACATCCTTTTCCTTCAATTTCATCAGCTGCATCAGCCCAATAATCTTCAATAGTGGTCTTATGCTTAAATTATTCTAACAACACCCATTTGATGTTATGATGCGGGTCATAGTGTTGTCGACTAGTGTGGTATGAGAAATGATAAAATTGGAGTTCACTTTCAGCCTCTTTACCTGCCTGTATCGAAGGACACACCTCATCTGAGTTTCCCATGACAACTGGAAATTCTATCCCTCCCTTCTTCTTCTTCTTTTGAATCTTATCAAAGGCAAGCAGTTGCCTAGATATCTCTAGCATCAATATTCTATCTGTCGGGTATTTAGGCAGCCTATATGGGTACGAGGAAAAACCTTGCAGCCTAATGTAAAAAAACCTCGGAAACTGTATGAACCAGCACCCATACCTTTCTATCAACTCCTGGGCTTCCCTCGAGATTCTGTGATGTAACTGCTCCTGAAGCAGCCTCGTGATATACATGGTGAAGGAATCGTTGACACGCTTGTAGTGAGTTGTGCTTGACAGGTGCAACTGCGGACAAGCCTCATGAATTTTGAACTGATGAGAGCCACAACCGACAGGCTCCTTGTAAGAGATCCCCCTGTACTTCGTCATACGTGCCAACATATAGATGATATAGGAGCTCATATAGAACGTCTTTGTTCGTCTCAGGCTAAGGAGCTGCTCATGTATATTATCACTTATCATCTCAGCCCAATTGACATAGTCCTTCCCTTCTAGCACCAGGTTGATGTAGTAAAACATCCAAGGCTCAAAAATGAATGATTGTGCACAACCTCCAACCCAACTCAGCATCATGATGAGGTCACAATGTTCCTGCTTCAAGTCATCCGCTATGATCTGTTTCGGCAACTTTGTTCGAGAAGGGCTTAGGAGTGCTCATCCAGTGAGTGTTAATTGTATCCATGCATCGCTCAAAAGCAGAAGCATACATCCACTCCGCTCGCTCCCTGGATTTATAAATCATGTTCCTGTGCACCGAGATCCCGAAAGCTTCACCAATGGCTGCCGGAGTAAGATTAGCTAGCACTTGGCCATTTGGTGACATGATCGACCGGTGTTCCTTCTCGTAGTAATTAGCACACTCCATCATCAGCTCCGAGCATTGAATGGCTGGCGGAAAACCAGCAGCTGCATATAGTCCGCTTCGAACAATGTTGTGTGAAGTGGTCAAAGCCCGATGACTTCCAATTCCAAACATCCTGTTCTTGAAGGTCTCCAGGTTGACAGAGCCCAGGTTAGTGTCTGTCAGCTTGCCCAACTTTGAAATGAACTTTGATTCCGGCATGAACGTTTTACTCAGCTTCTTGATCACCGCTTGTCTGGAGGCACCATTGTCCTTGCCAGTCGTCTTTGCCTCAGCCATTTGCAAACAATAACATTCATCAGCAATTTAGTTTAAAAAATAAAATAAGACATTGCATGCGGGCTGCAGTCGACTTCAAGAACTTGAGAAGCTGCAATAACTTTCTTGTTTGCAAACCTCAACTTCTTCTCTAATAGAATCGAACTTCAACACTTAGAACAGATTTCTAAGTGGACTTTAGTGACCTCAATCTGCAACAACTCCAATCAGCAATTTCACACTTTTTAAATTCTCAGCAATTCACCTCAAGGCGTCCCTCTTAACTTCAACAATATTCAAACTTTCAACACTTGCAACTCAAGGCGTCCTTTCAGCAGTTTCAGCAACATCAAGCTTCAGCAAACAAATTCGAGCTTCAACAAAATTCGAACTTCATCAATAGCAAGCTCTCAACGCCCTCAACTCAGCAACTCTCAGACTTAGTAAAATTTCAAAATCTTCAAGCCTTAGCAATACTCAATCTTCAGCAACTCACTCAGAGCAAGTAGACTTCTCCAGCTGTGAAAAATAAGTGAGAGACCTTTTCATTTTATAGCCAAAATTCGAATTCTAGAAGGAGCCAATTTTAGCCAGTGCATTTAACTTCCACTACTCCACTTCGAGAATTCAAATTTTCCCTCTCTGGTATTTCTGACACTTGTCTCTCGACGTCAGGAATCTTATTCTTCTAGAAACTTGACTTTGACTGGCATCTTTTGATTTTACTTCCGAAAAATTTAATTTAAATTCCTCCTTTTAACTCGCTAGCCGGAGCTCTGTCTCTTGAATTCGAATTCAACTCCTCATCATCTTTGGAAAATTCATCTTCGAAGAATTCAAGCAAAATCGTCCAGGCAACTGACTTCAAATTCATCATTTGGAAAGAAAAAATTCATTCTGGAAACACATTTTATTCATCTTTGCCTTAGAAAATTTTAAATTCTCCCTTAGGAAAATTCACAATTTGAGCACTGATTAAATTCTTCACTGAGAAAGTATTGGCGAAGTGTGGAAGATCTGGAAATCCATCTATCATTGCAAATGTTCAGTACCCAGAAGAAAATTTTCTTCAGAATGCTTCGAATCCATGGGTACCCAACGAACGGGTTCATTTAATTTTTTAATTTTGAACCTTAAGAAAAATATTATTTTCACCATTTTAATTTCATTCTTCGCCTGTGATCATCCTGTGTTGCTCCAGTTCGAGAAATTTGAATTCATCTTGCATTATCATCTATCTCTGACCTCACTGCTGAGAAAATTTGCTCGGGCTCCGAAAAAAAAAAAAAATTCACCACCTTTGAGCTCTAGGCGTATTTTCTGAGAAGAAAATAATTTGCCTTAGAAAAATTTTAAATCATCTTGCACTCTGAGAATTTTCCTTAGAAAATTTTAGTTCACTCGCCAGTGGAGGAAATTTTATCAACTTCACTTAGAAAATTTTTTATGAGGACGTCCAGCACATTTTATTTCTCACTCACTTCATACTTTATATTTTATTCCACACTAGCAAGGCAATCTTATATTTGAAGTTCAAGCGCCTTAGGAAAATTCTCCAACACTTTAAAAAAAATATTTCATTTTTTACTTGAGGCGCTTAGCACACCTAAGGAAAATCACGCCTTAGCATTTTACTTCCACCCTTCACACGCCTTAGGAAATTCTTCAACATCTTCCACCTTGAGCGCCTAGCACTTTGAGGAGAATTAAAAACCACGCCCAATATTTACCACCTTTCACCATGCTTCGGAGCATCTTTCACCTTGTTCACCACCTTGCATTTACTTTTACACCTCAACTTGGGCGCATTTCAGCTTGGCAAGAGGATGACCTTTCAGCTTCCGCTTTTTGTCCTCACTTGAGCTTGTTTGGGCGCATTTCACCCCTTGAGGAGGATGAAGAACTTTGACTTGTTGACCCTCTTCTAACTTGAGCGCATTTCTTTGTATGTGAAGGATAAAAACGTTGACTTGTTGACTTTCATTCATCCTTGGGCGCATTTTTGATGTGGAGGAGGATAAAGCATGTTACCACGTCCCTATGTGACCTTTCGCCTTCCTTATTTTGTCTTGACATGCATGCATTTGAGCGCATTTTGAAGGGGGTGGCGGATTTTTTACACTTAGAAATTTTTTAAACCTTTTCCTCTTCATGGTGGGCGCATTTCCTATGCCAACAAGATGGAAATCTTTGACTTTGCTTTGACTTCCTTCTCCTTGGGTGCATTTTGCCCCCTGAGAAGGATGAACTTCATACTTAGAATTTTTTCCTGAGCTTCCTCATCAATTGGGCGCATTTGAGCTAGGCAGAAGGATGAATGATGTTGACTTCCTTTGACTTCCTCTAGGTTAGGCGCATTTTGGCCTGTATGGAGGACGAGCTTCAAACTTGAAAATTTTCCTGCCTCCTTACTCACCTAGGCGCATTTTGCCATGTCTACTGGATGAAGCTCCAGACTTAGAACTTTTTCCTTCGTTTTTCGCCAGTATTTCATGCCCTGCTATTTATAGTAAGCCTTCTCAATTTTGCACTTCTGAAGCTCGGAATGACCTGAAATTTCGCACACTGCATCCTTATAACTTCATCAACTTGTTGATACTGCCATTTTTAGTCACCCTGCTATTTTTAGCCTGTTTCTGTAGGTGGTTTACTAAAAATAGTAACCTCTTGTTTCTGGTAGCTCCATTGCTCCGAATCTCCGATCGACTTGAAATTTGAATGAGGCGCTCCTCACCACGTGACCTTACTGTCGACACTGACACATGCGCTCAATTTACTATTTTTAGCCAGTTTCCAAATTGACTTACTATAAATAGTAAGTGCTCCGTTTGACCTGAAATTTCCGGCAATTTCGCCAGACAGCCCTCGAAGGATGATGATCGCTGCGGTGGTTGACACCGCTTTCAAAAAATTTCCGACACTTTTCGACTCCCCTTTGGGTCCCGCTGGAAACCCTAATTCATCGCAGATGCATACATATCACAAATGATTCTCGCTTTCGCTTCGTGGCATTGCGACGCCTTTGTGAATCAATCGCTAGGGAAGGTTACGACACACCGCTAAAAATAGCAAGTTCCCCATCGCATTCACAGATGTCACACCATCGCTAAGCTCTCAAAACCCAACAGAATCATCCGACATGCAAAAGAAACCCCATATGTTCCCTAAAAAATAGCCTCTAAGACCTAATTTTGAAAGTCGCCTCCCGCTTTTGCACGTTATATCATTATGGGTTGGCCTCAAAAACCCGTATGAATATGTGCCGACATGCAAAGAAAAACTTTGCATCTGGACCCTGAAATTCGTCCCGAAAGCTGGACTGCTAAAAATAGTAAGTTGTCTGTTTTCGCTCAAATTTTGCATACGAGTAATCTGATAACCACTTCTGACGTCCACTGCTTCAAAGCTTGAGCTTCTGTCCATTTGGTGCAGTAGTCTGTCGCTGTCAAAATGTATCTGTGTTGTCTTGATGACGGTGGATTGATCTTACCAATAAAATCTAATCCCCACTTTGCAAAAGGTCTCACTTCAATCACTGGTTGCAAAGGCATTGCGGGGTGCCTTCCTCTATTTGCCGCTGTCTGGCATACGTGACAGGCCTTCACTTGCTCATAAGTGTCTTTGAAAAGCGTGGGCCAATAGTATCCAGCCCTTAGGATCTGATGAGCAGTGGCTAGACTTCCTCCGTGTCCGGTTCCAAACTTCTCATGGAAGTGTTCCATTAGCTGCTTTGCTTCTTGTTTCCCTACACATCTCAAATAAATACCTTCATAATTCCTTCTGTAAAGAACTGATCCTTGAAGCATAAATCTTTGACTTCTCATTCTCAATGCTCTCCACTGAACTGGATTTAAATGGCGAGGGCATCTATGATTTAACAAGTAATAAACTGTGTCATCGTACCATTCTCCGGGAGACACTTCTTCCAATACATATGTTTGCTGAACCAACTCTGGACCAACCATTGCGATTGTTTGTGCTAAAGCCTGTCCTTGGACCAATTTCATTGGCTGTATTTCTATATCGTATTCTTGTAAAGTGGCGACCCACTTACCTCTTCTTTCTCCTAATTCATTCTGCATTAGCAGAGTTTTCACTGTGGCATCAGGAACTATTGCATGAACCTTGCTCAGGATATAATGCTTGAATTTCTTGACAGCCTTTACTAAAGTGTATGCTTGCTTCTCAATGCTTGGATACCTTAGCTCGGCTTCCTTCAAGGGTGAGCTCATGAAAGCAATTGGATGCTCATCCCTTTCTTCTGTTTTTTGAGTCAATACTGCGGCACAAGTGTGTTCTGAGGCAAATGAATATCGATAAAAAGGCTTTGTATAGTCCGGACTAACCAGCACTGGAGCGTCCACTATAGCTTGCTTAATTTCATCAAAAGCCTTCCTAGTTTGTGGGGTCCATTCAACCTTTGCATCTTTCTTCAACATTGCATTCAGTGGCCTCACTATCTCGACAAATCCGGTTATAAACTTTCTGACGAAATTGATTTTGCCGAAGAACGATCTCAACTCTTTCTGACTTCCTGGCAAACCAATCCTTGAAATAGCTTCAATACGTTCGGGGTCAATTGATATACCCTTCTCTGAAATAACGTGACCCAACAGTTTACCCTCGGTGACGCCAAATATACATTTCTTAGCATTTAAAGAGACACCAAATCTTCTGCACCTCTGAAATATCTTCCTTAAATCTTCAACGTGGTCTCCTCTCTTCTTTGAGAACACAGTTAAGTCATCCATGTAAATGATTATGCACTTTCCGACAAGATCTCGAAAAGCAATGTCCATTGCTCGCTGGAAAGTGGCTCCTGCGTTGATTAAGCCGAAAGGCATTCTTCTGTAGGCAAAGGTTCCCCATTTAGTGGTGAACGCTGTCTTCAGTCTATCCTCATGTTCAACCATCACTTGGTTGTAGCCTGAATATCCGTCCAAGAAGGACATCATTTGTGAACCATTCACTATTTGCAATACTTCATCTAATGAAGGCAAGGGATAATTATCTTTTTCAGAGGCCCTGTTCAAATTGCGGAAGTCTACGCACAACCTTATCTCTCCATTCTTCTTTCTGACCAGAACGAGATTGGCGACCCACGTGGAGTCCCTCACTGGAAAAATAATCCTAGCAGAAAGAAGCTTCTTGACTTCCTGATAAATCAAGGGCTCTAACAATGGATTCACCGGCCTCTGCCTTTGTCTGAATGGCCTACTGCCTGGCTTCAGTGGTATTGTATGTGTAATCAGTGATGTATCATATGTCTTGAGATCTTCATATCCCCAGGCTATCACCTCTGGAAATTCTTTCATTACTTTTAAGATGCCTTCTTTCTCTTTTGGTGTACAAACCTTCCCAATAAAAACGTTCTTCACTTGTTCACTTGTTCCTATATTGACAGCTTCACAGTCATTGCCTTGAGTGCTTTGATTTCTACTCAATCTGTCAGTATCAAATAGCCTTTCTAATTCAACCATTCCTTTTGGAATTACATTAGTCTTCAGATTCAGAATTCCTTCTGTATCATATTCAGCCTCTTCAGTCTCTTCCTCATCTATGATTTGTGCTTCAAACACACTTGAACACGTGAGAAAATCTAAAATCTGCTTGTCATCATCAAACACTTGGAAATTCTTTATGTTATCAGGAATTGCCGGGGTTGAAACCAACTCTACTATGAACTTCTTTAATCCTTCCATTGCTAATGGTTCCAAAGAATTGGCAGCTTGTGCCAAAGAGTTTGCAACGGTGTTCTTGGATCTGTAAACTTGCTTTATGTTGAACGCATCAAAGCTTTCTATGAGGTCCCAGACTCTATTCCGATAGCGGCTCAATCTCTTGTCATAGCAGGCGAACTGCTTTCTGACTTGGCGGACCACAATGTCAGAATCTCCGATGGCATGTACAATTTTGGCTCCCTTCTGAATTGCAAGGAGCAATCCGTGAACCAAAGATTCATACTCAGCAACATTGTTGGTGCATGAAAATTGGAGCCTATAGGAACCCAAATAAGCTTCCCCTGTCGGACTAACCAATTCAAACCCTGCTTCGTTTCCTTTCTTCGACTTTGACCCATCGAACCTCAAAGTCCACACTTGATCCTGTGTAGGAGTGCTGGGAGACTGAACATGTGTCTCTTCTTGGTTGCGTACCTCTGGAACCTTTTCTTCAATCTTTGACTTAGTTGTATCATCTTTTACAATTTCTTCTATTAGAACCATAGTTGGCATACTCGCAGGAAACTCGGCGAGTCTTGAAATACTCGCGAGTTTTTTTCAGAAACGAGTTTTTGCAGAGTTAACTCGCAGAACTTGAAATTCGAGTTTTTTCGAGTTTTTGCAAAAACTCGCGAGTTTTTAGTGGCGAGTACTCGCCAAAAACTCGCGAGTCCGAAGGAAAAACTCGCCTGCGCAGGAATAAAGGCTGAAGACGTCTTTTAATAAGTTCATTTCATTTCAAAATCACTTGATACTTTGTGTGAGGAGCTAAAAACCCCCCCCAAGCAAGGAGATATCATTTCCAACGATTTTCCATCGAGGAGAGCGGATTCAAACGCCATTTTGTGTGGATTTTGAAGGGAAATTCGATTCACAGGTAGGGTTTTTGTTTTTGTTTTTTGTTTTTGATTAATTAATTTCTTTCATTCTTCTTGCAAAATACTCATTCCAAATTGAGAAAAAGACATGATAGAGCACAAAGAAACAATTTTTTTGCATTTAGAATCCAAAAAACAAGATTCATCACAATTTTTTGTTGATTTTTGCTGATTTTTTTCATTTTTTTCACTATTTTTTGAAATTTTCAGACCTAGGTTCATTTTTTGTGTAGAATGATAAGATTAGTTAATAATGTTAATTGATAATTCATTTAAACACATTTGTATCAATTTAAATCAAATTTAGCTCTAGATTTTTGAAGTTTTAATGATTTTAGGTTGTTTTTTAAATTTTTTTGTATTAAAAACTAATATGTTGTACATATTTTTGAATGTGTAGATTGATCATTGATCAGTGAATACACATTACAGTGATTACACACTATAATGGCTTCTGGCTCTGGTTCATGCTCAGCATCAGGTTCCACCCCCGCCCCATCAAGTTCCACCCCTCGCACACCATCAGCATGGGTTCCAGGCACTCGTCCAGCAGGGGCTAGAGACCCTACATGGAAATATGGTGTCAGAGGGCCAGTGCCTGGAACAGTTGTTTGCGGTGAATGCAAAAAAACATATCATGGAGGCATAAATCGCCTCAAATACCATCTAGCAGGCATTCCTCAACGTGATTCCAAGGTTTGTGAGAAGCCCAAAGAAGAGATTAGAAGAGAGATGCTTGCCCTACTTTCACTTGCTAAGGAAAAAAAAATGCAAAGGGAGAGGGCTAAAAAAGCCATAGCAGCATCCATAGCCAGTGCTAGTGGACATGCGCATGCCCATGGGACTCAGGAGCACGGGGTCGAGCACATGGAGATAGAGTCAGATGAGGATGCAGATATTATTGGCATTGTGGGCTCTCTTCATGGTCCACGGATTCGCATTCATGGCACATCCTCCACAGCCACATCGGCTAGGCCCCCCTTGTCCTCTAGTTCGACTAGAGTGCCAATGCCACCACCACCTTCATCTTCACGCAACCCACAAAGTTTTTTGTGCCAAGAAACACACGAGGAGCACAGGGATCATTGGAGGCTACAGGGTGGAACAAGGAGGTGCATGAACATGCCAAAATGGCATGTGCTGATTTTTGGTATTTCAATAACATACCATTCAATGTGGCGAGTAGTCCCTATTGGCACAATATGGTCACTTCATTGACAGTTGCGGGAAAAGGCTTCAAGCCACCTTCTCGCAAAGATTTGAGTGGGAGGTAAGTGACAAGTCAACTTAAATTTTATGTTCTTTAATTTAAAATTTAAATTACTTTATTATTTATGTTGAATTCAAGCTATTTTTTGTTTAAAACTTACAATTTTGTACTTATTTAATTATTTTACTTTGTACTTGCAGTTTTCTCACAAATGCAACCGAAAGGGCAATGCATGTGGTGGAAGAGCAAAAAACTAAATGGAAGAAATTTGGCTGCTCAATTCTTTCTGATGGGTGGACGGATGGGAGAAACCGCACCATCCTTAATTTTTTGGTTGCTTCCAAAGGTGAAGTTGTGTTTTGGAAGTCGGTGGATGCTTCCAATAGGATAAAAACTGCAGATACATTGTGTACGTTGTTGGATGAAGTTGTGATGGAGGTGGGCATTGCTAATGTGGTGCAAGTCATCACAGATAATGCAGCAGCGTATGTGGCAGCTGGAAGGATGCTTGAGAGTAGACATCCATCACTCTTTTGGTCACCTTGTGCGGCTCATTGCCTTGACCTTCTTTTGGAGGACATAGGCAAACTTGTTTGGGTGGCACCGATTGTAGATGATGCAAGGAGCATCACAAAATATATCTACAATCACCCTTGGGTTCTTAGTTTGATGAGAGAGCATACGCAAGGGAAGGAGTTGGTGAGATCGGGTGCCACAAGGTTTGCAACAATTTTCCTAACGTTGCAAAGCATTTTGGATTCTTTGGGCTCTCTAAGACAAATGTTCGTGAGTCAAGCATGGAATGACTCCTCATATTCAAAGAAGGCCGAAGGAGATAGAATTTCTGCAATTGTCTTCGACCCCTTGTTTGCACAAAAAGCTACAGAGATCGTGAAGGTAACTTCCAAACTTTGATTTTAATTTTAATCTCAAGTTCAATATAAATATATGTTTTTTAATTTAACTTTAAGCCTTTCATTATAAATTTCTAACTTTGATCTTTTTGTATTTTTAATCTAGGTGTCGGAGCCCTTGGTTAGAGTCCTCTGCTTGGTAGATGGGGATGAAAACCCAATGGGATACATTTATGAGGCCATGGATAGGGCCAAGGAGGCCATCAAAAGTTATTACAAGGGAGACAGCCTCAAATTTGATCCCATATGGGAGATTGTTGATAGGAGGTGGAACAATCAACTCTACCAACCCATCCATGCAGCAGGGTACTTCCTCAACCCTTCTTTTCTCTTCTCAGAGAGCTTCTCTGATCCTAATGGAGAGGTTATGGAGGGGCTCACAACATGCATTCAGAGGATGGAACCTGAGGTTGCAGTGAGAGACCTCATCGTCAGGGAGATGGATATATATAGGGAGGCAACTGGTAATCTCTTTTCTTCAGAGTTGGCTGTTAGAGGAAGAACCACTTTGCCACCAGGTATAAAATTCAGAGTCTTTAAATTTTAAGTTTATTTCACATGCATCTTAGAATTTGATAAAATGTGTTTTGACTTTTGACTTTTGAGTCTTTGACTTTGTTTTCTAACTCTTCAATTTTCTTTTTGTTTTTTGCAGATGTTTGGTGGAAAAATTGGGGTGGAAAAACCCCAAATCTACAAAAAATTGCCCTCCGTATTCTATGTCAGCCTTGTAGTGCATCCAATTGTGAGCGCAATTGGAGCTTGTTCGAGTCCATTCACACGAAAAAGAGGAACAAGTTAACACAAAAGCGCCTCAATGACTTGGTCTTTGTGCAATACAACCTTCGGTTGCGCATAAAGAGAGTTGAAGAAAAATCACAGGATCCTATTGACTTAGATGAGATAGATCCCTATAGTGATTGGACAGGGCGAGAGGAGCAGCCTCCATTGTTTAGTGCAGATGAAATCCTTGACTTTGAGAGAGAGGCAATGGAGGATGTGGGTGCATCAGGAGTTGGAGATGTAGGGTTGGATGAGATCCAGCCAGAGCCAGAGCCAGAGCCAGAGCCAGCAGCAGTAGCACCGCAGCCACCACCACTAGCACCAGGCACACGTGGCAGGGCTAGAGGACCCACCTCTTCTTCACTAGCTGTTGCTAGACTAGGGAAGAGGAAAGCCTAGCATGTTGTATTTAGTTGTTGTTTAGAACTTTAGTATTTGCTTCTAGTTCTAGTTTTACTGTTTTCATGTATCAGACTTTCAGGCTTTTAGCCATCCGGATTCCGCATGAGAATGCGATTTTGTAATTAATTTACATTAAAGTCAATCAAAATAATAGAAAACACTTTTGTACTCATTTATGGATTCATTGGATTCATCTTGTCATTGAATTTTGCAAAAAAAATGTGTTTTTAATGAAAATTAAGCAATTTTTTCATTTCCCGAGTTTTTTTGCCGAGTTTTTTTCGAGTTTTTGGCGAGTTTTTAAAAACTCTCCAATTTTTCCCTTGGCGAGTTTTTCCTTGGGGCGAGTTTTCCAACTATGATTAGAACACTATTCTCTTCATTCATCTTCTGATCTTTTTCTTGCGGTGAAGTTTGTGGAACGAGCCTTGCAACTTGCTCTAATGCCACTTTGCACATGGCGCATGTGATCTCAGAGTGGAATGCTTCGTGTATTCTGCACTAGTTGGGAAGTAGCAAATCCTTGATGGAAGCATCTTTACCCAATTCTGTTTCCTGTTTTACACTGTTCAGGACAAAATCCCTGAAGTTCTCGAAAGTTCCTCTACCTTCGCTATCACTTGAGTCGCTTTCAATCAAAATTTCAGTGGAAGGGGTGGCCTCTTCTAAACATCTCTTTTCGCTTGTAGTTTGTAGCATCAATACTTCTTGCTTGACAGGCCTATACGAGCCTAAATCAGTCTCAACAAACATAATCTCATTATCTTCACCATATTCCGTGATCATTAACTTCAGCCTCGGTGTGCTTTCGATCTTGATTTGATTTGGGACTCCCTTCCATGGAAGCCACATGTGGGAAAAGTCAGTTGCAATGTATCCATTCAACTTTCTGGCCCAGTCTCTGCTCACCAACATGCCATACCCATCCGGTATATCAACCACTGATATGTCAATACAACTCTGAATTCGGGGGTCAGCTGACAACTGCATATGAATATTATTCAACTCCCCGACCACTGGTACTTCAGTTTTGTCTAGTTGAGTCACTTTCTTTGTGGTATGCAACGGGACTATACCCAATCTCTGACACACCTTCAATGGCATAACGTTGCTAGAAGCACCGGAATCAATCAAACAATTGTGCAATAACTTCCCAAATATTCTAACTGATACCAAGAATGGGGCTGGTTCATCTTTCCCTTGGTAGAATACCACTGGTTTCTTCCTTTCCTCTGGTACAATACTCTTCTTTTCATTCTTTTCATCCCATTGTGGAATCTGATTATCGCGGGTGACCTTCTGTGTCTGTTCTTGTTTTTGCTCTGTGGGCAAATTGAACCTAACTCTTCTTTTATCTTCAGTTTTTGGCTTTTCAGATTCATTTGAAGATCCTTGTACTACCCCCACAAAGCCTTGAGACTGTTGCGGAGTCTCCCAAGCGTTGAAAGGTGTGTGAGGCACCTCTTCTACCATGTTTGCGCTCTGCACGGGACGAGGCTGGGTGTTGACTGGAAGATTTCTAGATGAACCGGGTGCCTCTTGAGACGTACTCTTTACCGCTGGTGTCTCGTATAGACTTCCCAAAATTGTGTCTCTAACTTCCGAGATCTTCATCAATTCATACAAGGGAAGACTGACTTTTATCTTCTTAACCTCCTCTAGCACATAGGAACTTAATCTTTTCATATCATCTCTTGGGAGATTGTCCTTTTGAGGACGCTGCATTACGTGAATGGGTTGCTGGACAGTTTGCTGTCCGTTTCTATTCTGCATCACGTTTTGTTGTCTGTACTTAGGAGATTCCCTTGGTAAACTTGGATTGTTGATTGCATTTGGATTCGGTGGGGTCAAAAAATTATTCGGAGGAATTGAGGACATCAAAGGCTTCTTTTGATGGTAAGTCCTCTGATAAACTTTAGGTGCTGCTCCTCCTGAGGTCTGAAATGCTTGCACCTCTCTTCTCCCTTCTACCAACACACTATTGTTGAGAGGTGGAAAAACATAGTTACCTTGCTCAAGTGGCTCCTCTGAGTAACTGTCCTGAACCTCTGAATACATTTGAGCTTCTTCATAAACTTGAGCTTCTTCATAAACTTGAGTATCTGGCGCCTCCACGGGACCATTTGCCGAAGCTGGTGGAAATCTATGATTGACTTCTGGTGGCGCATAGCTTTGATATTCAGACACGACATTGACGTTCTCTATGATTAGTGCCCGTCATATCTGTACCGCACAACTTCATATTCCGTAGCCCGAGTATTCCTCACACCCTCCGCTTTTTACTTCTTGAAAAGGTCGTTTACCTTGAAATTCCACAGAATTCGCAACTCAAGGATCTGGTTATGTAGTTCCTATACCCACCTCGACATATGTTCTCACGCCAACATTTCCATATCTGGGATTTATTCTCTGGGACATATGGATCAATGTTGATGGAACTCCATTGAAAGGTCCGGGGATTCTTCCATCCTCTTTTCCATGAACCCGATTACTATACACCCATGGCTGTTGTCGTGTCCATGTCCTTGATGGGCATCTTGATGGTGTGGAGGATTATTGTGATATCCTCGATTGTTACCTGGATGTGCCTGATAATTCTTCAACATTGACTGCATTTGATTATTTTGGTTTCTGAGGTGAGTTACCTCAGATGACAGCCTTTTCATTTGTTCTACTAATTCTTTCATTTCGTCTTTCTCCTCTTGCGTCCTTGTTGCAGGTACTGAGTTCTGGAGATAGACAGGCTGTGTCGCCGGAGTCTGGGATAGAGGTACCCCAGGATGGAGAATCAATTGATCTGATGATGGTGTAACATGGTAAGCTGATTGCGGGACTGGATTTAAGGATGGAATTTGCTGATTCCATGCCGGAGTAAGTGTTTGCATATGATTGTTCGTGGTAACCAAGCCAATGTACAAAGAAGGCCCAGTTATATTTTGTCCCATATTTTGACTTACTTCTACAGCCTTTGCATATGCTTGGTTCATATCTGCTGGAATGGGGTGAGCTTGTCTCACGAACATCGCGGTTAATGGGTCTAAGGCTGCATAGTAATTTTCCCTTGCATTGGGAACAATGTAAGGAGTACGTAGCCTTGTGAGAGCTTTTTGGAATCTATTGTTGAAGGCGTGAATAGGCTCTTTGTCTTGTCTTCTCACTTCCGTGAATTGGCGGAAGAGCTCTACTGGGGTGATAGGAATACCAAATTTTCCAATGAAAGCTTCTTGCATCTGCTCCCATGTTCTTATGGACCCAACTGGCAAATGTATAAACCAGAAGTGCGCTTCTTCACCCAAGGAATACGGAAACAATCTACAAGGTACATCTGCATATGCAATTTGTCTATTTCGCAAATGATCCTCGAACATTTTGATGTGATCCTCAGTAGAACGGTTAGGATCATTGACTTGATACTTGGTGCAGAAATGCTCCGGATTTTTAGGCATCTCATGGTAGTCTGCGAACTCAAGAGGGGATGGATTAGTAACTAGCCAAGTAGCACCGTTAGGAGTGGGTTGGCCTCCTGGTTGACCTCCTGGTTGAGCCATTGCTTGAATTGGCTGCCTCCTCTGATAGACAATTACTGGAGTTGTAGTAGCCTGAACTGGTTGCTGAACAAACACTGGTGTGGTAACTTGAACGGCTTTAGGTTGAGCAAACCTTGAAGTACTTGGTGGAGTTCGGAACAAACTTGTAATCTCTTCTCCGCTTTTTTCACTTGATTGAACTTCTTCGTTTGAAAACACTTCCTCGCTTGACTCAACTTCTTTACTTGGACAGACTTCTTTCCTCTTCCTTGTTCGAGTAGGCAACTCTAACTCCACAAAGTCTTTCGATGAACTAGGTGCGGACCTCAAGATTCTTTTCAACTTATCGGGTGAGAATGAACTGATTCGATCCAGGATGTAGCTGATCACTGTCGACGAGGGAGAGGAGCGAGTGGGTGCCTTTGATCTAGCAAATTTCTTTCAATTGCAACTTGAATCTTAATAGCCTTTTCTTCTTCTTCTTCCAATGGATTTCTTTTGAATGGAAAATCCCTTCTTATTTGAATATGTTTGCTAACTGTAGAAACTCTTGGACGGCCCTCCTTCTAGCGCCAGTTCCTGTTGACGTGGTTTTTGTGACCGCACCAAACAGCAGAAAAAAATAGTTTGAAGGCTACTCCGTTCTATCTTGATCAAAGTATTCCGTGCGCTAAGATTGCAAGAAAGTTCGCACGTTCAACTCCAAGGTTCCGAATACTTAGAATACCCTCAATTGGTTGATGTGAGTTGCTATGTTCTCACGAGGGGACTTAGGCAATTGTTCAGACTTCTTGCAGTTAGCAATAGGTAGGTGATTTGAATGGGATCTTGTGCGTGTGATTTGGCAATGTAGCTTGTTTTCCTAAAACTAATCAGAAATGTGCGGAAAGTAAAAGAGTTTAGGGCCTAAGAAACTTATATTCTACTCTAAATGCAGGATATGTGGGGCTTCGTTTCAATAGACTTCAACCAGATTTTACCTAACCTCACGTCGGACAGCCTCAGTAAAAATTGGTGCAATCTTCAAAGGGACAACAAAAGATGTTCAAATTGTGACTCAACATGCATACACCATCACAACGATGCATATAAGCATACCAATCATAATTGAAGTTAAACTCAAGATGATTTCCAGTCGACCACGCAAGGCAAGCTTATCATCAACGAGCTGCTAGTGGTATGGAGTAAAGTGAAGCTATCTCAATAAAACACCACACATCAAAGTAAACTACTTGCATGAAAAATTAAGCTACTTGGATTCGAAAGGAAGAAGAGACCTTGCTAGCTATTCATGACAAGACGAATTCCACCATCAATGAAAAGATCAATTATCATGAAAAGTGTTACACAACAATCTCCTCAAAAGTTTTCAAAGGGAAAACTTTCTTTCTCTTCCACACTAACAAAATGTCTACAATGCTCTACTATGCTCTACTCTCTAGCTCTAGTGCTAATGCCTGATCTCATGTCCTAATTAATTACAAATGAGGGGGACTCCCCCTTTATATAGCTCGCCAAGTCCCAAAAGACGGCTAGGGTTACAATTAATAGAGTAGCCAGAATCGTGCCACCTCAGCCCTAACCCTAAAAACTGCCAGAATAGGGAGTGGTACATTAAATGAATCAAAGATTCCCACTCACTCCCAAAAATAGTAAATGTAATAAATGCCCATATTTAGTCTTCTAGAAGATCCTCGTCCAGTAGTGCATTCCCATTTTCCTTCTCTCGGACTGCGAACTCAACAAATCTGCCAAGTACAGCCTCAACTTCCTGAACCGAAATGGGCGAAATGCAATCTAGCTGAAACTCTAACACTGTGACTGAATGCTCATGCCTTGTACAAGATTTTCTCCAAGCAACCAAGGAGTCCTGCGTGTTCTGGATCAAAGTGGAGAAAGTAGAAGTATTCTCGAAATCATCTTGTACAAAGGTCTTAACATCTGCAAACAAAGGCACCAGCAAACCCCTCAAATTATCCACACTTATCTCATCCGGATTCAGCCGCCTAGCAAATATGGCCTCAAAAGTATTTTGAACTCCATCAATAATATTAGCCATGGCTTTATGTACTCTAACTGAATCCGCCCGTGCTGCATCGAAGAAGCCACGCCCAGTGATTGCCGAAGAATACCACCGAGAGAAATCATATCGGTCATTCTCCTGAATGACACCTCCATCAACCAACAACCACAACGGCACATGTCTCAACACCTCAAGACGCTGGATTACTTTACTCTGATAGATAGAAGCATCGCCCCAAGCATGATCAACTGCCTCCATCCGTGCTAAAATACTAGAGGCCTGCTGAAAAGCAAAAGCAAGGTCCTCCATAACTTCCTCTGGCTCCTCACCTAACCTCGTGGGACTCCACTCTTGTCTCCGCTTCCCTCGCGCATTTTCTCCTAACTCCATCAAGCCTTGATCAATCTCTAGGTACCGGAGGCTCTCTATCACCGGAATATCCTGCCCTCGAGAACGAGACAACTGCTGTACATATCCAATTAAGGCCTTGTGTTCTCTTTTCAACTTCTTATACTTCCCTTGTTTCTTGAATAACCTATCTTTGAGGGCGGTAGAGTTGCTCACACTCCCTCACAATTTGTGCACCAAGGCCCCAAACTAAAAGTCATAACCACATATACTCCCGTAGTACTTCCACCGTCACACCTAACTCAGGGTACGCCTTACATGAAGGGGTGCTAGAGCCATCCTCATATCCGTGGATATCTTCGGGGTACCGGGCTTCTAAGTGAGGTGCACCGGATCCCGCTCAAAAATTCCTCTTTCCATCTCTACTGATCAAGCTCCCTACACCGGGACTTCTCATTCTCATTCCAAGCCACCGGGCACACACTCACAAAATCAGAGCATCGCGGGTTATGTTGTTCCCCGCGGCCTCTACTCTCTAACCTGTCTAACTCTTTCATCACACTCAAGCGCAGGCTCATCGTCTCGCGGTTGAGCATCACCTCGGACACTACTATCATCTTCGCTCATAGCTCTTCTAACTCGCCGGAACCGAGGGTCGGGTGCATTAGTCCCTCTATCATCCCCTACTGACCAACCCTGCACAGCGCTTTGATGTTCGCTAACCAACAATTCTCTCCGGAGGTCATTATCCTATACCACTTGCACCTGATTCAATGCAATCCTCTGATCAGCAAATAACGAGACCTCCTGTATACTTGGAGAGCGTGTCTCCAATGGTGATGCAACTGTAACTCGTGGAGGCTCTGGCTGAGTAGGCTCCCCCGCTTAACTATCTTTCCCGGACTGACCTCGTGTAATCTGCTTCTTCCTGCCAGTGGTGGGTGTCCTGTGATCTCCCATCATATTGTAAGTCAAGGCAATTGACCTACTCTTCAACCTGTTTACCCGTCTATCAACCCATGCTCTGGTAAATGTCATGACTGGGATAGAGAGAGTATCTAAATCTGCAACCTCGGGCTCTGACCAATCGGGAGGGGGAAGTGGAGTATCTCTAACTACTGCGTAATCAGGATGGACAACATCCATATCCTCGTTCACCTGGTCCGGAACCGGAACAACTTCACACTCCCTGATCAAGGTAATGGGCAACCGAGAAAACATCCATTTCCTTACTTCAATTTCATCAGTTGCATCAGCCCAATAATCTTCGATGGTGGCCTTATGCTTAAATTCTTCTGACAACACCCATTTGATGTTATGATGCGGGTCATAGTGTTGTCGACTAGTGTGGTATGAGAAATGATAAAATTGGAGTTCACTTTCAGCCTCTTTACCTGCCTGTATCGAAGGACACACCTCATCTGAGTTGCCAATGACAACTGGAAATTCTATCCCTCCCTTCTTCTTTTGAATCTTATCAAAGGCAAGCAGTTGCCTAGATATCTCTAGCATCAATATTCTATCTGTCGGGTACTTAGGCAGCCTATATGGGTACGAGGAAAAACCTTGCAGCCTAATGTAAGAAAATCTCGGAAACTGTATGAACCAGCACCCATACCTTTCTATCAACCTCCCCGGGTTTCCCCTCGAGATTCTCGGTGATGTAAACCGGGCCCCCGGTTCTTGATATATAAGCATGGTGAAGGAATCGTTGACACGCTTGTAGTGAGTTGTGCTTGACAGGTGCAACTACGGACAAGCCTCATGAATTTTGAACTGATGAGAGCCACAGCTGACAGGCTCCTTGTAAGAGATCCCCCTATACTTCGTCATACGTGCCAACATATAGATGATATAGGAGCTCATATAGAATGTCTCTATTCGTCTCAGGCTCAGGAGCTGCTCATGTATATTATCACTTATCATCTCAGCCCAATTGACATAGTCCTTCCCTTCTAGCACCAGGTTGATGTAGTAAAACATCCAAGGCTCAAAAATGAATGATTGTGGACAACCTCCAACCCGACTCAGCATCATGATGAGGTCACAATATTCCTGCTTCAAGTCATCCGCTATGATCTGTTTCGGCAACTTTGTTCGAGAAGGTTTAGGAGTGCTCATCCAGTGAGTGTTAATTGTATCCATGCATCGCTCAAAAGCAGAAGCATACAT
Source organism: Sequoia sempervirens (assembly GCA_007258455.2). Lineage (NCBI taxonomy): Eukaryota > Viridiplantae > Streptophyta > Pinopsida > Cupressales > Cupressaceae > Sequoia > Sequoia sempervirens. The sequence continues at coordinate 2,213 of VDFB02388862.1, read as the reverse complement.
CCACTCCGCTCGCTCCCTAGATTTATAAATCATGTTCCTGTGCACCAGGATCCCGAAAGCTTCACCAATGGCTATCGGAGTAAGATTAGCTAGCACTTGGCCATCTGGTGACATGATCGACCGGTGTTCCTTTTCGTAGCAATTAGCACACTCCATCATCAGCTCCGAGCATTGAATGGCTGGCGGAAAACCAGCAGCTGCATATAGTCCGCTTCGAACAATGTTGTGTGAAGTGGTCGAAGCCCGATGACTTCCAATTCCAAACATCCTGTTCTTGAAGGTCTCCAGGTTGACGAAGCCCAGGTTAGTGTCCGTCAGCTTGCCCAACTTTGAAATGAACTTTGATTCCGGCATGAACGTTTTACTCAGCTTCTTGATCACCGCTTGTCTGGAGGCACCATTGTCCTTGCCAGTCGTCCTTGCCTCAGCCATCTTTAAACAATAACATTCATCAGCAATTTAGTTTAAAAAATAAAATAAGACATTGCATGCGGGTTGCAGTCGACTTCAAGAACTTGAGAAGCTGCAATAACTTTCTTGTTTGCAAACCTCAGCTTCTTCTCTAATAGAATCGAACTTCAACACTTAGAACAGATTTCTAAGTGGACTTTAGTGACCTCAATCTCCAACAACTCCAATCAGCAATTTCACACTTTTTAAATTCTCAGCAATTCACCTCAAGGCGTCCCTCTTAACTTCAGCAATATTCAAACTTTCAACACTTGCAACTCAAGGCGTCCTTTCAGCAGTTTTAGCAACATCAAGCTTCAGCAAACAAATTCGAGCTTCAGCAAAATTCGAACTTCATCAATAGCAAGCTCTCAACGCCCTCAACTCAGCAACTCTCAGACTTAGTAAAATTTCAAAATCTTCAAGCCTCAGCAATACTCAATCTTCAGCAACTCACTCAGAGCAAGTAGACTTCTCCAGCTGTGAAAAATAAGTGAGAGACATTTTCATTTTATAGCCAAAATTCGAATTCTAGAAGGAGCCAATTTTAGCCAGTGCATTTAACTTCCACTACTCCACTTCGAGAATTCAAATTTTCCCTCTCTGGTATTTCTGACACTTGTCTCTCGACATCAGGAATCTTATTCTTCTAGAAACTTGACTTTGACTGGCATCTTTTGATTTTACTTTCGAAAAATTTAATTTAAATTCCTCCTTTTAACTCGCCAGCCGGAGCTCTGTCTCTTGAATTCGAATTCAACTCCTCATCATCTTTGGAAAATTCATCTTCGAAGAATTCAAGCAAAATCGTCCAGGCAACTGACTTCAAATTCATCATTTGGAAAGAAAAAATTCATTCTGGAAACACATTTTATTCATCTTTGCCTTAGAAAATTTTAAATTCTCCCTTAGGAAAATTCACAATTTGAGCACTGATTAAATTCTTCACTGAGAAAGTATTGGCGAAGTGCGGAAGATCTGGAAATCCATCTATCATTGCAAATGTTCAGTACCCAGAAGAAAATTTTCTTCAGAATGCTTCGAATCCATGGGTACCCAACGAACGGGTTCATTTAATTTTTTAATTTTGAACCTTAAGAAAAATATTATTTTCACCATTTTAATTTCATTCTTCGCCTGTGATCATCCTGTGTTGCTCCAGTTCGAGAAATTTGAATTCATCTTGCATTATCATCTATCTCTGACCTCACTGCTGAGAAAATTTGCTCGGGCTCCGAAAAAAAAAAAAAATTCACCACCTTTGAGCTCTAGGCGTATTTTCTGAGAAGAAAATAATTTGCCTTAGAAAAATTTTAAATCATCTTGCACTCTGAGAATTTGCCTTAGAAAATTTTAGTTCACTCGCCAGTGGAGGAAATTTTATCAACTTCACTTAGAAATTTTTTTTATGAGGATGTCCAGCACATTTTATTTCTCACTCACTTCATACTTTATATTTTATTCCACACTAGCAAGGCAATCTTATATTTGAAGTTCAAGCGCCTTAGGAAAATTCTCCAACACTTTAAAAAAAATATTTCATTTTTTACTTGAGGCGCCTAGCACACCTAAGGAAAATCACGCCTTAGCATTTTACTTCCACCCTTCACACGCCTTAGGAAATTCTTCAACATCTTCCACCTTGAGCGCCTAGCACTTTGAGGAGAATTAAAAACCACGCCCAATATTTACCACCTTTCACCATGCTTCGGAGCATCTTTCACCTTGTTCACCACCTTGCATTTACTTTTACACCTCAACTT
>VDFB02388861.1:0-108473 GCA_007258455.2 Sequoia sempervirens | reverse complement strand
AACAAGAATAATCATGCCTAGCAAAGAAACTTTGAAGAATAATGAGCAAATTTTGAAATTTAATAAATTTCAAATGCCAACAAAAGCCTTGATCTCACACATTTCTGGAAAACACTCTTAGTGGAAGGGGGTTGTAGACAAATGCTCTGATACCATGTTGAAGCAGGCTTCCAAGAACATCTATAGACCAAAACAATACCTTCACAAAAAGAGAAGCAACACGAAGAGGCTATTTCACCTTAAGTGAAAATAATGAATTTGAGATGAAAAATAATTGTACAAAACATGCCTTATAAAGGTACGGGAAGGTCAGTGCAGGAAAGATAACCAACATAATACAGTTATAAATTATTAAACGCATAACTACCAATAATTAATATTGGTGTGCCTAAGTTAACTTAAGAAAACATGAATGGTAAAAATCCATTCACACTAACATAGTTTTGGGTACTATATTTGTTTCTATGTTAAATTGGAGAATGTGTGGTTACATAGTTTTCCCCTCTATAGTTTGGGTTTCTCCCTAGTGGATTAAGGCATCATATGTAGTCATGAGATTATTTCTTATGCTTCTTAATTCATATTTGATTGATTTTTTTTTGATAATTTTCTAGTGTTACAACATTATAAGTCATTGTAAATTTTTTAATGAGTCATTACTTAACACAAATTGGGTCCCTTTAAGTTATTATGGATCTATAAGAACACCTATAATATGTGGTAAACTTTGATTTTTTGTATTATATTTAACTAATAAAATTAAAGTATTATTTACATTGCAGTCTCACACAAATGTTTATTATTTAAAAATTTTGGTTCATTCTCATTTGGATAGGCATTGTTCATGAATGCAAGAGATCAAATATCAAAATTAAATAATGAAATTATGCTCTTATTTGCAGTTTAGTAAAAAAAATAGGTCTACCATGTTATATAGCCTTGAAAATCATACCCAATTAAACCTCTTGAGTTCTTATGAAGGGTTATATCATTTAGGGGTTGTGTGTCATGTATTCGAGATATACATGCATATGAGGAGTGTAAAAGGATTCATGAAAAGGGATATAAATCTAATTTATTTATTGCTTCTTCTACATGTTTATCTTATTTAATTTGTATGATATCTACTAGGTATGTTTAATGTTGCCATAAGGCATGATAATTCAATGCCTTAGCTATAGTTTTTTTTGTTTCTTTAATTATATTTTGATACCTCAATAAGAAACCCCCTAGGTCTATCAAAGCATAAAGAAGAAGATTAAATTTCCCATTCTTAATGCACTAAGCTCTAACCATCCATTTTTTATTGATGAAGCTTACCCTTTGTCATTATATATTTGTTCTCTTGTCCTAACATTCATTAAAAACTATTGGGGTAAATGGTTTTTACCATTTACCCACTTAAGATTACTGAGGTTTAATTAATCTTTTGGGTAGTTTTTCCCATGCTAAGAAACTTCTCACCTGCCACCTATTTCACAGCTTTAAATCGTGTATCATATGTATTTTAATTATCTCATTTTATTCACTCATTTTTATGGTGAAATAGCCTGTGCACTTCTCTCTATTTGATGAAGGTTATTTTCTGCAGTTGATGATCTTGGGATCCACCAACATGGTATCAGAGCCACCCATCTGTGAATCCTTCCTGAGAGTTTTCATCGAAGTGTGAGATCATTTATTTGCTCGGCATTTGAAATTTTTCAAATTTTAAAATTTCCTTTTATTCTTCTTTTTCTTGTTGTTGGCGATTGAAGCCTATTTTCTCTGTGGTGAGAGGGAAAATTTCATTGCTTGAAGGCATTCTAGCTATAAAGAGGCTTTGGAGTTTCTTGAGAAAAGGCATTGATTCTATGTTGGGAAGATACATATTTTTTAGTAGAAACAATTCATTTGCGTAAAGGCCCAATTATCTACTTTGGTGGAGAATATTACACCCTAATTTTTTCGCAATTCTCTTCCTTTGAAGCGATTTTTTTGTGTGGCTGCAATTTTTTGGAGGATTGGTGGAAAAGAGAAGTGTTAGACATTTTTGGGGAGGCCACAATCTCTATATTGGTTGATTCTCAACCGCACTTTCATATGTTAAAAGTGTTTTGTTTTCAAAGTGAGGAGAAAGGAGGTGATTCAAGTTTGATTATGCCATTTGTTCTTCATGAGCTTCCATCTGCTTTGTTGTTGTGTGAAATTTGAAGCTGCACCGAAGGTGCACTTTACTTTTTCTTGTCTAGAGGGCGCAATTTCCATTAAAGAGAAGCTTGATTCCTTCCTTGAAGCCTGTGAATTTCATCTTTGAGAGGCATTTTTTTCATCTCTGTGGATGGGAATTTTGCCTTGTTGAAGCCTAAATTCAATTTTGGAGGTTTTTTATTTTCCCACATTTTGGGGCAGTTGAATCTTCAAAGGTTGATTTCTCTTTGTTGGTCACATATTTTGTATTGAAAGCCTGAATTCAAATTTGAAAGGGCATTTTTTTTGTATTTGGACATGGCATGATGATTCAGGTGAAGAACATTGTAGACATGTTGGTTGCATCTCTCCCTAACTCATAATTTTTTCCCACTTTGCATAAGTTGTGTTTCCCATTTGGTGGCTAGAAAGTCAATTCCAGATTTATCCAAGCTCAAGAGGTTCGTGAATTTTCTCTTGGGCGCTGAAATTTGAAGCATTTTTTTTGTAGACCATTTCATTGCTGTGGAGCCACTTTTTTTCTTCATCAATGGATAATTTGGTATCAAACTTTATATTTTATAATTTTTTTCCAAAATTATTTGTCTAGGGTTTCCTTTTTATCTAAGGGTGAAAAAAAATCATTATTTGTTTAACTTGGTTGGAGATATATATCCCACATTGGTTGTGTTTGGATTCTTTTAGCCATTTAAATACCTTCTATTTCACTTCTATTGTTGTGAAAAAGTCTCACAAATTGTGAAGAGGTGGTCTCTCACATGTGATGATTGGTGTTGTGTGCTTGGCAAGTGATTTGGCATGGAAACCCAATAAGGTGTTTACTTTTTTTCTCAACATTTTTCATTTTTTCAACCCTCTTTTGCATTATTGCTTCCTAAAGTATTTTGGGAAGGCTTTATTTGCAGTATTTGGGAGTTTCTAATTATATTTTAAGGTTTCTTGTCTTTGTAAATTGGGAGAATTATCTTGTCATTATTGGTTTTTCATTTCACCCTTCTCTAATCATCTTGAAAAGGGGGAACTATACACAATGGAGAGATGGAATGTTGAAGCATTTGTCATGGCTTCATCTTTTTCCATACCTATATGGTCTTGTTCCTCAAATTGGTACTTCTTGGAGCAATAATTTTGTATGGCATTCCAAAAGAGATCATCCTTTTAGAATGATTTCTCTTCATGCTGATGATAACACATTGAGTGTCCTCATGCTCTATGGACCAAAATTTGAGAGTTATATCTAGATCTTGATACTCCACCCTTCCTAGATGATCCTGCTTCAGGTTGTCTTATACCTCTTGATGATTTAGATAATATACCATATGACTATGATACACTATAGGAGTTTTCTTCTTTGGAAGACCTTGCACATTTTGATGATGAGGATGATGAGGGTTCTTCAAATTCCCCTTCTTCTCCATCAAAGACAGTTGTACCTTCACCTTCAGTGATTCATTGTGCAGAGTCATTGATTGAGGCTCCTATCATTCTTGTTCAATGGGACCATTCATCTTGTGTTGATGATTCATTGAGCACGTCCAATGATTCATCACAACTAGTATCTTATTTTCTTCCTGATTGGTATTCTTATTTTTTGGATATTGGTTCGTTGTTTGTAGAATCTCATATATTTGATTTGGAAGACACATTTGAGGGTATATCCCTCCTATTTGATGATAGTTGTGGTACAAGTTCTGTTGTCATTCTATCTCAGTCTCTAGAGAATTTTCATAATCAGTTTCTAGTGGTACCTTTTTTATCACCTTTTGTTGTGATTGGGTATGTTCCTAATTGGTTTGTGGCATTGTCTTCCAAGGTCATGGAAACACATGAGAAAATTCCAGTGATATTTTCATCCTACATTTGGATTTCATTTGTTGATTCCTATCAAAAATGGGAAGCATACCTGCATTTGTATTTGGTTTTGTTTCTTCCAAAAGGGAGACAAGTTGTTTCTTGACATTGGATCATGTTTTGTCTTCAGGAACTTACCATTTTTGCAAGCGATTACACATTGTGGAGGGGCTATATAGTCTCTCTCTTTCCCTCTTATTGGGGAGGCCATTGATTGTATATATATGATGTATGTAGTCCTTGGGGGGTGTGATTGAGTCCTCCATCCATGCATCATTTTTGGATTATTTTCTCTCTTTTGGAGAGGGGTTTTTTCCCACAGGGTTTTTCTCCTTCTCTTCAGCTGTGAAAGATTTCCTTTTTGCATTGTAAATGGGTACCTAACATGGTTGTGTAGCCAGGACCCATATTGCATCTTCATATTTGCATAATAACTCTCCCTAAGTTGCACTTAAGGGGGGTGTTGGAGTAAATGGTTTTTACCATTTACCCGCTTAAGCTTACTTAGGTTTAATTAATCTTTCAAGTATTTTTTCCCATGCTGGGAAGTTTCTCACCTGCCACCTATTTCACGGCTTTAAAATCATGTATCATATGTATTTTTATTATCTCATTTTATTCACTCATTTTTATGGTGAAATAGCCTTTGCGCTTCTTTCTATTTGATGAAGGTTATTTTCTGCAATGGGTGATCTTGAACTCCACCAAAAAAAACTATAGGATAATGGAGCATGAATTTTGAGATCCCATAGATACTAAAGATGATGATAAATGCCACAAACTATTTTCAATAGATTTTAATAAATATGTCAAAAATGATATGGTTGGATCATTGATTCAAGTGCTACTTGAGATGTGACTATTAATATTTATAACTTGATAATTATAAAAAATAAATAAAGAGACCTATTACATTGGGAGATGATTCACAAATACAAGTTAAAGGAGTTGGAAGGTCTCCTTTTTATGTTCCAGTACAAGATAAAAATATGTATTCGTAATACTATACTTCTTATAGGATTAAACAAAAATATTATATTAATAAAATAGATTATAATAAAAAACATGATCATTTTTGAATAATAAAATTGTAAGATGCTTGTTATGTGATGGATAATGGAAACAAGGACTATTTTACTTGAGTACAAACTCTTATAAAGCCTTAATTTTAAGCATTAATTTGAGAAATAAATTGTAGCATAAAAGGACTGGTAATATTGACCTCCAAGTCACTAAGGAAATGTTCATTCAAAATATAGTATATGGTCTCCTACCCATCTCTATAGAAAAATGTTTCTCTTGATCCTAGTTATAATAAAATAACATATAAAAAAAATGTGGCTGTGGAAAATCTTGGAGATACTCTAAAAAGTTGGACAGCTCATTTTGATCTTTTTTTACCAATGAAAATAGTATCCACAATAAAATATTGATAATTTCTTGCATTCATCATGGCTTCACTCAAAAAATATGGATTTACTCTCTAAATAACATTTTTAAATACATTTAATGTTATGGCTCTCTCCCACTCGCTCTCCATTTCATATGATATTTTCTTGCTGACTTCTCTTGTTTGTGATCTTTTGGTAGATCTATCATCTAATTTTGGTGATGTGCCTATTAATTTTATGCCATGTTGTTTTGGGTCTTGTAATGTGCTACCTAAGGTTCCTTTGTCTATGGTTATTTCCTTAACATTTTATTTTGGTGGGTTAGTTTTCCCTTCATCTATGGGTGTTTCGTCATTGCCGCCTTCTATTAAGTTGTCTACTTTCCTTAATGGGTCAATGAAAATTCCATACCATTCTTCCCAACCTTTTTTGGTGCTTACATTTATGACCCTTTGCAGCTTCTGTAGGGGTTTGCTGGATTTTCTTATCTAGATGGCAAGGTTGACTCTATTGTGTGTTTGGCCTCACCTTCTCATGGATCTTTTTTGGATGATGTCAAAAATAATTTTGGACATTCTTTCTACAATTTTGATATTGTACTAAGCATTTTTAGTGGAAACCTCTTCCCTATGCTACTATTGCTCCAATGGTGTCTCTAGGGCAAGATTTTCTTGATTATGAGAACTAATTTATGAGTAAGGGTTTGATTTGTAGGTTTTTCCATATTTTTCCTTCTCTCCAAGATTTGTATATATGGATTTTTGGGCATTGGAATCCTTTCATTGAGGGTAAGATTGAGATAATTTACCCTTCTACTAGAGGTTTTTGTGTGGATTGTTTTGATTCTTCTGAGGATAGATAGGATGCATTAGATGATGGAGATTAGATGTGGGATATGCATCCTCTTTTAATCCGACATTGGTCTCCTTTCTGCAACCCTTTAAAGGAATATATTTGCATTGTTCCTATTTGGGTGAGATTACCTTATTTCCCCTTGTAATTAAATAATGTACTTTTGTAGATGATGCCATTGGTAATGCTCTTGGTTAATTCTTAAGGGTGGACCTTGCTTCTAATAACTTTACCTACACTTATTTTCCTTGCATCTTGGTGTGTGTTGATTTTTTTAAGGATTTATACGGTGAGATTGTGTTACAAGTTAATGATTGGTCTTGGTCTTAGATAGTTGATTATGAGGGCATTCATTTTTATTGTATGCATTACTTTTCTACTAGGCACTTTCCCTTATATTTTTCTTGTGGTTCTCAGAAGTTGTCTTCTTCAACATGGTGGAAGAATTCTCTTCCTAAACATCTTACAATGTAACCTAATAATTCAATTATTGATTTTGAGGATTCAAATATACTCTCCTCCATTCCTACTATTGCTTCCTCTAGGTCTTGTTCTACTCCCTTTTGATCTAGTTGCTAATTTTTTTGAAGCTCTATAACCCATTTCATCTTATATTTTAGACTACCTTTTGTTTGACCATGATAATATTTTTGGTTGATAAACATATCCATGAAATTTTTGAGATTGTGTAGCACTTTCAGATGAGGATTTAAAGGGGTATCCCCTCCCTCTTCTCCTAGGTCTTCTAGTTTGGAAGACAATCATGCATGTATAATTGTTCAAAGACAAAAGAAAGGTCTTCCCAAAATATTTTCTCATTCACGCTCTTTGAATAAGGTTGTGAAGGTACAAAAAAAGTCTTTGAGTGTTGTTTTATCTTGATTTTGGTTGTCTTTTGGGTAATATAGTTATATTTTTTCTTATGTTTGTTTTCCTATATTGGTTTCTTATGTCTATTGTTCTCTTGTAACAAGGATTGGGCCTCTTCAAAAACCAACTTACCTTAATAAAAAATAATTTCAAATTATTTGATGTTTTCAATAAGTTTATACACTATGTCAAGAATGAATGTAATAAAAAAATAAAATCTTGATATTAGATATTGAGGAGAATATACCTTAGATAGTTTTGTCAAATTTTGTAAACAAAAGGGAATTAAGAGGTAAATTGCATATCCATATACTAAATAGAAAAATATAGTAGCTAAAAAAATGAACAACCAAATTCAAGACAAAATCTATATCAATGCTTAAGGATTATAATCTTGGAGATAAATTATTGAAAGACATAATTCATATAAAAAAAACTATCCTCATAGTCTAACTAAAATCTTGGATAGAATATGCCTAAATGAAACATGGTTAGGCAAGAATTTACCATCAATTAAACATTAGAGATTCTCTAGAAGTGTTTCCTATAGACACATTTCAAAAGAGAAGAGAGGGAAATTCAATTATAAGAGTAAGAAATGCATCTTTGATGCGTATGATAAGTCTAGTAAAGCCTATCGATTGTATGACTTTAAGTTAAATAAACTTCACATATCTAGAGATATCAATTTTTAGGAAGAGTGTCACCTTACGTTTACTATGTTGATTTTCCAGAAGAAATAGATGGATAATATACACCATCATATAATCACCCAAAAAGGTTGAGCCATAAAAAAAGTAGTATTGAGTCAATTGAAGAAAGAGAAGGTATTGATGATCCAAATTCAAGCTCATTATCCATTCAAAAATCCAATGTTGGACTATAAGGAGATCATAACTAGTAAGGATAATGCCCATCAAATTATAGGAGTATGAGGTCAATTATGCATGCGTGGCAACTATTCTAAGTGCTCATGAACCAAGAATGTTTGAGGAAGTATTAAAAGAATAAATATGGAAATGTTTTATCAACCAAGAGATGGATTCAAATACCAAAACTAGAGATTGGAGCTAGTACCTTTATATAGTATCAAACAAGCCATTGATTCTAAATGGTTGTTCAAAAAAAGTTTAAAACTAATAGTGTATTGATATGCACAAAGAAAGATTGATAGCTATAGGAAACAAATAGAATCAAAGTGTTTTGAAGGAATCCAAGGTGCTAGTTTTCCATGCCCACACATAGCATGTTGTATATACATTGCATAATTTTTTGTGTGATGAATAAAAGTTTATAAGGGAATGCTAGAAATATAAACTCTATTTCGTCATGACCTCTAAGAATCTATTATGTAGACATACATTTTTCATGTAGAGACACATCTTCCTATAGAGTTGGACTATAGAAAGGATGTTTGGATTCCTAAATAAGACAATGAAATATATTCAAAGGTTTCCAATTTAAGCATGAGGTAGGACAATTAAAATTAAATGATAAAAAATAATAGTAGATCCTCAAAAGAATAAAGAAGTGATTGTCCTAGACTTTATTGGCATGTGACTCTCTAGTTAATGTTGAGGGTGTCCTTTGTGATTTTTCATTGATGATTCCTTTCTAAAAAAATCAACTACTCAAGACAAACTAAGAAAAAACCATACAAACGAATTATTCTTCAAAAAACAATAATTTTATAATTTTGATAGTTTACAAAACTTAAAGTATAATAATTTTAATTATTTTTGGGGGGTTTAATGACCTAATGTGTTGACCTTGTACCATGATTTGGTTTTGTTTGGTATGGCCTAATATAATGCCCTTGTAGCATGCTCTCATCATATATTTTTTAAATAGTCTATAACATTTTTTTTAATAATAGAACTTTATTTAAATAGAAAAGAAAAGTACACTTGCAGATATAATTTCAATGTGGGGCTTTCGATGAAGAGAAGCTTTTGAAATTTATCGTTGAAATTTTCAAAATCTGAAAAATGACTAATTTGGTTTCTACCACTAAAAATATCTAAACTTTGTGTATAATGATCAAAATGAAAAAAATGAAATATTCTCAATGACAACTTGTTCTTGTTTTTAATTTCAATTGAAGCTGAAGAGTTCAAATGAAGAAATTGGCATTTTTTTTTTTTTGAATGAGTAAAACCATTACGAATTTTAAGTTGATCTCGTCAGTTGGCCTACAATGTTCTTGGGCTCTGCTTATAAATTGCTCTTGCAATGTTTCGTTTACGCATCAATAGCATTCCCCTTGATATATTTTTCCTTGTTAGTAGCTAATTATGGCCAAAACTGGGCTTGTCGAGGGCCAAAACAACATGCTATCATTAGCAAAGTGAGAATTGACAACCACCTCATCTTGGGAAATGGATATACCTCTTGTATACACCTTAAAATGGTCACATCATATTGTCTGGTAATTAATTAAATATTTTTAATATTTAATTAAAATCTTTGAATTCTATCTGCGTATAAATAAATATAAATAATTTATTTATATTTCTTCATTCTTTCATTTTGATTAAATAAATAAGTTTATTTAATCATCTTTTCATATTCATTTCTTAATTAATTAAATAAACATTACGATTTATTTATATTAATTATCAATAATCTTTGTTTGAATATCTTATTCAAATAAAGATTAAAATATTATTCTTCTTCTAAATATCATTTACAATTAAAAATTCCAAAATATTTAATTATTTCCTCTAATCCAATTTAGATATTCATTCTTAAAATCATTTCAAAATTCCTCTAATTCGATTCAAAAATCTATTCATAATTAAATATTTCCAAAAAAATATTTAATTAAATCTTTTAAATATTTCAAATTCTTCTAAAGTCACATCATAATTAAATATTACAAAATATTTAATTAAATCTTCCATAGTATAAAAATCAAAAATCAAAATGCAATAAATAAAATTAAATAAATTTATTTATTTATTTAATTTGGGATTTATCTTCAACTCCTGGGAAGCAAACGGTTAAAACAGAAAATTAAATTTCTCTGTTTCTGTGCAGGCTTGTTCCCGTGGGTTGAAGACAGGAATCCATCCTTCTCTCCAACCTCTCAACCTCTCCCATTTTCTTCTCAACCTCTCCATCTCTCACCATTCAAACTTACCAGACAATCTCACAGCCGTAGATTCTTGCCAGCCGGGATTGTGCCTGCAAAAATCTATAAATACAGCTACCGGGAGCTCCAAATGATATAGAAGTTTAAGCAAGTAAACTATAGGCAAATCTCATAGCATCCATAGCATTCATAGAGTACTTTCATAGCATAGATAGTATTAGAATCATAGCAACAGCAATAGAATCATGATATCTCTTATTCACAGCCCCTGTGCATAATCACAGCCCCTGTCCATATCCGTATCATCAATCTCATCCTCATCAGCATATAGAATAATAAAGCATTCTCATTTGCATACTCGTTCTACAAGTTGCCATTTGAAGGAAGCCTAGCTTACATAATCTGAGAGCAATAGCTTCAAAAGAATCACTGTAGATAGAGAAAATGGGACGGTTCTGAAGAACACTGGTTTGCTTAATTTTAGTTAGTTTTCTTTAGATTAATGTTTCATTATTGTGTTTTTGTTTTCAATTAGATTAACAATAAATAAACATAACACATTTTTGGTGCCCACCGTGGGGCTCTTTGCCCCTGTTTCTCATATCTGTTTGCAATTTTTTTTGACAGGTTACAGGCTAAAACAGCGGAATAGCACAGGAAACACGTCTTCCAAACTTCATTTCCAGTTTAGCGCATCTGATAGGTTTTGCAGCGCCCGTAATACTTTTTGCAGCGCCCTTGAAGCATATTGCAGCGCATATAATTCATCTTGCAGGGCATATAATCCATCTTGCAACGCATATAATTCATCTTGCAGCGCATATAATCCATCTTGCAGCGCATATAATTCATTCTGCAGCGCTCTTAAGTCATCCTGCAGCGCATACAAACAACATTTTCATAGGAAATCTTAAAATGGCCGTATCTTGGTCATTTTTTGGTCTTTTTCAGAGTTTTTTTTTTTAAATGGGGTAGAATTTCATAAGCTATCTAATGGTGTGAGTTTTTATTAGATTTGACAAAGTTACAACTTTCAAAATTGCATATATTTAAAAAAAATTGCATGTTTTGGGATTTAATACACTTTTGCTTGCATGCATGTGTTTCTTCTTGTCTTGGTGACTTTTTGGTGAATCATACGGAGCTGGAAAAGCATTGGGATCAATCAACGCCCTTGAAGATTCCTACAACACCTTTGAAGATTCCTACAACGCCTATGATGTCTGTTATAGCGCACTTTTGAAAAGGATGCAAAATGTAATTTGTAATTTAATTTGACTGACTCTGACGCGACTGCGGACAGTTAGTAAATTTTTAAAGATAAAACAAACCAATCCTAGGATAGATACTTAATTTCAAATGAAGCAATCCTAGGGTAGGCATTAAAGGTCAAATGAAGCAATCCTAGGGTAGGCATTAAAAGTAAAATGAAGCAATCCTAGGGTAGGCATTTCACACTTTATTTTTGGCTTAAAAAGAATTTTTCTGTTTGTGTGAAGCAAAATCTTCACTTAGCTTAGAAAATTTTTATTTGGGGCTTAAAATACATTAGTGTTTGCTTTGTTTTTGGTGATAGGCCTATGCTCTCCCCTTAACTGGGTGATCAAAATGCTAAACTCACCTATTTCCCTTCATGCAATTTCCTGTTTTATTAGCTTCTTTTAGAAGGCCTGCCGTAGTGGGAAAAAGTACTCACCCTACAGGAACGACCTAAGTGGGAACAACTAAAGCCAAGTTTTCCAACCCACTATAATCAAATGCGGATGGTTGATGAAAATCCCATTCGACGGTAGTGTGCATTGATAACCATCCCCAAAGCCTTTGTTCTAAAGGTAGGGAGGTCTCTCGAGGGAGTCTATCATTTGCCACACCGAACGGAAACCCTTACTACGAACCTAGTGTAGTATCTTACTAAGTCAGTTTCTGAACATCCTTTCAATCACAGTGCAGGGGAGGGAAGAATCTACCCCCAAGATACTCACCATATAACTGCCAAGGATTGTTTGCTCAAGGGATCCGGTATCCACTTCCGTCACTCTGAGTACGCACCTGGAAAAGACAAAAACATGGGCGCCCTTTCGGGGGTGACATGGCTGTGTGAGTCGACGCAGTTCTAAGATGTGGGTTGTTGATTACTAGGATGACCTACTTGAGAACTAAGAGTGAGTCTGTTTGAAGTGCTTATCATGTGTAAAACCCGTGAAAACAATTTTTGAACAACATTTTGGTCATACACTTCTTGTTTAGCATAGGGCTTAAAACAACTATTCTACAACTTACTTCATGTGTTTTCAAAATATTAATTCAGTAAATATCATCCAAAACTCACAATTACATTGATCACACTTATCATTTTTCAAGACTAGGATCAAATCTCATAGTGCATCTTTTCAAACAAGTTTTTGATTATTGATTCAACTTCCCCAACAGGATTCTGATATCCTTTCATCTTGGAAGCCACAATCAAGAGTTAGAAATGTCATTTGATCATATCATAAGATTTTCATCTTATCAGATCAAGACATTATCATTTTTGCACTTATAAACCTATGATCTAAGTCTAGAAGAATATTTCAAAAGTATATGCCTATTGTCCACTTTACAACATGGGTGATAGGGAACAAAATCTTTTTCATAGGTTTCATACTGGGAATAGTTCAAATAATGAGATAACCGATGAAATGATTCAAGAAGTTGAACAGGATCCACAGTTTCACATAATTTTGGACAAGATGTTAGAGAGAGATAAAGAAGGCTACTTTCTTTTCTTAGCAAACCAAGGTGCCAAATTGCCCTCTAACTACAATATGGAGAAAATTAAGGAAGATCCTGAAAAGACTAAAACTCCATTAAATGATCTTAGTAGTTTTCCCCAACAAATAAGAGCACTCCAAAGGAAAATCAAGGAAATACAAGGGGGCACAACTATGAAGTCCTTTGACGGAAATATGAATGTAACCTCTTCTCCTCCAAAAGCAACATCATCCAAATTCAATGTTTTTGAATTTTTGCAAAGGTTACATAAGAAGCCCAAATCTAAGCCATCAAATAAAATTGACCAATCCTGTCATGTCATGCATTTATCTTCATCCCCCATAATTCAAAATGAATCTCATGATTCTTTCACTCAAGATAACGATTTCATTCAATCACCTTCTTCTATCATATCCTTTACATCCAATGATTCATTTCAATCTACACATCTTGATCAAAACATTCTACAAACCCTTCCTATCTTTGATCAAGATCCCATCTCTCAAGGACCATATGATGATCCCCTCCTTTCATTATTCACCCATGATAATCCTCTTCCATCTCAAGAGACAAATGTTCTTCAAAGTTCTTCTTCGTCATCATCTAATCAATCCATACCATCCCATGACTCTATTGCATTACAAGAGCATGATATTTCTTCCATCCTATCTAATGATGTCTTACCAATTGATGATCAAGATATGATTTCTACAAAATTTCATGATTCCCTTCCTCATCAAGATCAATATAATCTTCCATTCAAGGATACCCTTTCATCCCATGAAGATGATTATCCTTCTCATGATCAAGATATGTCTTTCATACCACTTCATAATCCTTTTCCAAGTCAAGATCAAAACACCCCATCATCCCCATGTCAAGAGCCTATCACACCTATTCAAGTTATCCATGAACCCCACACCTATAAATTGGGATCCTCCTCCTTTATCCATTCTAGTTTACTTCCAAAACCTATCTTCTCATCCATATCATATCCTCCTCACAATGGACTCGCATCTTGTTTCACAAACAATACATATCCCATTGGTAAACGAATGTGTGAAATTATGAATTACAAAGGAAAAGGTATAGGTTTTCATGAGCAAGGTATCCTAGAACCCCTTTCTGTCCAAGCACATCCATATTCTTATGGCCTTGGTTATACTCCTCATTCTCAACCTAGGTATCCTATTCCATCAAACTCTCCATCCATCCTAGGTTCTTATCCTAGTCCATCAAACTCTCCATCCATCCTAGGTTCTTATCCTAGTCCATCAAACTCTCCATCCATCCTAGGTCCTTATCCTAGTCCATCAAAAACTCCATCTATCCTAGGTCCTTATCCTAGTTCATCAAACCTTCCATCTATCCTTGGTCCTTATCATTCCAACCCTAGCTCATCAACCCTTCCATCCATATTAGGGACCCACAATTCTCCATCTCCTATTCTTCAAGAACAACAAAGGCACACATCCTTGATTCACTTTCAAAATTCTTCCTTCATTAACTCATCCATCATACCTCCATATCATTCACCTCAATACACTCCTTCCATTTCTTTTGGAAGAAATTTGGATGCCAAATGTCAAAAGCTTCAATATAAAATTCCACATGTATCAAAGGATCAACATGTCTCCTCGAAGAGTCATGCAAAAATAAAAGAAAATTTGATCCAAAAAATCAAAAAGCAATTTTCAAAGGCCACAAAGGCCCATCAAAGCAAAAGCAATTTTCAAAGGCCACAAAGGCCCATCAAAGCAAAGGCAATTTCCAAAGGTCACAAAGGCCCATCAAAGCAAAAAGGAAATTTTCAAAGACCACAAAGGTCCATAAATCAAAAAGAAAAATGTCAACGGCCACAAAGGTCCACAAAGAAAAACTCAAAGTCAAAATTCATGTGGATTCCTAAAAGTCTCATAGAAGCAATAAAATCTAAATTCGCATCCAAATTTGCTAATCCAAAAGTTTCCTCCAATTTTCCATCTAATAACCTATCACCTTCCAAATCCATTTTTTCCTCCATCACTCCACCACCCTTCAAGGTGTGTGCCAATGTTGATCTTTTCAACCTTTCCATTTATCCATCAACAGGTTCTCCAACCTCCTATCCATTATCCAACATTCATCCCCCATCATTCTTCTTTAATCCAAACTTTTGCATAAGTCCTTAGATTCTTCCATCATATCATTAATCTTCCAACATTTAGGATTTTAATTCACATTGCCATGGTTTATTAGAGGGATATTTGGTTGTGAAACTTGATGCTTAAGTCCTTCCTCTATCTCCCTATCATGCATATCTTATCTTCCATATTCCTCTTGTACTCTACACTTAGGGACAAGTTTCATCCATCTTATCATTCATGGTCATTATCCTCTCTATGCCAATTCCTTACATTTCCACCTTTGATCTTGACAAGGTTAAGGATCTTCTTGAACATCATATATCTTATCCATATCTTTCATACCATATCTATTCATATCTATCATCTATACATATCTTTCATATCCATATCATATGATAGGAATCTTTATGTTTCATCATGGCTTGATGAAATTTGTACATATCTTTTATCTTTGGGTTGTGTTTACACTGGGGGCAAAAGCTAAAATATAGATTGAACAAGAGAGGGACAACGAGCTTTTAGAACATCGCAAACAGACACAAAACGATTTGTCAAAATACAACAAACATTGCCTTATCAAATCAATCACAACATGCTTATTCAATGCCAATTGACATCAAAACAAAATGATCCAAACAACTATTGAAGTGAGAATATCAATGATGATAACCAAATTGGATGATCTTAATCTGAATAATGTTTGAAATACTTTAAGCAGGATTTGAATGGTTGTTTGATTTTCTATCATATCTCTGGAGTGATTCAATGATGTACTGAACTAGAAAAGCAAGGAAGGAGTATGATTTTTATTTGTCTGCTGTTTGCGAGGAAATCATTAGTACTATGCAAATTGGTCGCGAGACATGCTCTACTATGTATCATGGATGACATTTCAGAATTTGCATAGGAAAAAGATTAACTCTTGTCTGTTTATGCAAGCAATACTTAGGTCATCTTGGTTCAATTATACCTAGATGCTTGTATTAACTTGCTATATCAAAAATTATGAAAGCAATACTCAGGTCATCACTGGTGCTAACATACCCTTTGATGCTTGTATTAACTTTCAACATTTCAAAGCTCTATGATGATACAAAAAAGCATGAATAAGCTCTCCAAATGGCAATATTGTATGGATATCCTGCATGGTTAGCATAGATTGCATATATGTTAGAATTTGCATTTTGCATTTATAGATTTTCCCAAAAGCTGGCAAAGAATCAAATGTTTATATCTTTTCAAATACATGACTGAGTATATCTTGACATTCATAAAAACATCATTTCATACATTTTTGAATTAGAAAATCATAAAAAGCATACATTGCATACATTGTTACCATATACATTCATTCATCAAATAAATTTCATCTCATACAATCATGTATATAAATATCATAAATCATGAAACCATCATATAGTACACATCATATGGATATACATCATATATCATGTAAAATCATCGCTGCATTTCATATATCTTAAAAATGAATGTCAAAATGTACAAGGATGTCAACTACAAGAGATATAATATCATCAAAAATGTGATCATCTCACGGGGTATACAAAATGTCTCAATAAAATATCATAAAAGAATCATATACAATGCACTAGGCAGAGCTATCCTGTGATGGAGTTGGCCTAGGACCTGTACCACCTGCCCCTGATGGACCTGTATCACCTGCCCCTGATGGGCCTGCTCCGCCTGTCCCTGGTGGCCCTCTAGGAGGTAATGGCTGTGTCACACCCCTGCTAGTAGTACGAGAGTGACCATGAGTAGATCGTGACTGAGTGTAGCTCTCTCTCTGCTCAGGTGGAACTAAATCATGATATCTAGTCTGATAGAACTATGCCTCTCGTGTGGCTCTGGTAACCTCCCTCATCATGTCACCTGGAAAAGTACTACCTGCTACTCTTTGTAGGCTATCTGCTAAGGCAATGGCCTGCTCACCCCGCTGTCTAGCTGCATCTCTCTCAGCAGTAATCGAAGTCACCTGACCCTGCAACTTGTAGAACAAGTATGCAAATGAGAATGCTTTATTATTCTATATGCTGATGAGGATGAGATTGATGATACGGATATGGACAGGGGCTGTGATTATGCACAGGGGCTGTGAATAAGAGATATCATGATTCTATTGTTGTTGCTATGATTCTAATACTATCTATGCTATGAAAGTACTCTATGAATGCTATGGATGCTATGAGATTTTCCTATAGTTTACTTGCTTAAACTTCTATATCATTTGGAGCTCCCGACAGCTGTATTTATAGATTTTTGCAGGCACAATCCCGGCTGGCAAGAATCTACGGCTGTGAGATTGTCTGGTAAGTTTGAATGGTCAGAGATGGAGAGGTTGAGAAGAAAATGGGAGAGGTTGAGAGGTTGGAGAGAAGGATGGATTCCTGTCTTCAACCCACGGGAACAAGCCTGCACAGAAACAGAGAAATTTAATTTTCTGTTTTAACCGTTTGCTTCCCGGGAGTTGAAGATAAATCCCAAATTAAATAAATAAATAAATTTATTTAATTTTATTTATTACATTTTGATTTTTGATTTTTATACTATGGAAGATTTAATTAAATATTTTGTAATATTTAATTATGATGTGACTAGTTAGAAGAATTTGAAATATTTAAAAGATTTAATTAAATATTTTTTGGAAATATTAATTATGAATAGATTTTTGAATGAATTAGAGAATTTTGAAATGATTTTAAGAATGAATATCTAAATTGGATTAGAGGAAATAATTAAATATTTTGGAATTTTAATTGTAAATGATATTTAGAAGAATAATAATATTTTAATCTTTATTTGAATAAGATATTCAAACTAAAAGATTATTGATAATTAATATAAATAAATCGTAATGTTTATTTAATTAATTAAGAAATGAATATGAAAAGATGATTAAATAAACTTATTTATTTAATCGAAATAAAAGAATGAAGAAATATAAATAAATTATTTATATTTATTTATACGCAGATAGAATTCGAAGATTTTAATTAAATATTAAAAATATTTAATTAATTACCAGACAATATGATGTGACCATTTTAAGGTGTATACATTTTGCCCCTCTTTGAAGTGATGTGTTTTACGCATTGCTTCAAAGAATTTTGAAATTTGCCCCAGATGTTGACTGTCGAAATTTGCCCCTCTTTGAAGTGATGTGTTTTAAAATCTTTAATATCTTCAAAATGGTTTTGTTAGAAGCTTCTGCTTGACCATTACCCTGTGGATAATAAGGTGTAGAGAACCTGTGTTGGATATGAAATCTTTCACAAAGTTCATCAACATCTTGATTCTTAAAAGGTCTTCCATTATTCGTAACAATAGAATTAGGAATTCCATATCTACAAATAATGTAATTTAGGATAAATGAAGATATCTGTTTACCAGTCACTGTTGTTAGAGGAATAGCTTCAATCCATTTTGTAAAATACTCAGTAGCTGTAATGATAAATTTATGACCATTTGATGATGAAGGATGTATTTTACCAACAAGATCTAATCCCCACTAAGAAAAAGGCCATGTCGAAATGAAAGGTTGCAGTTCTTGTGCAGGTGCATGAATAAGATTCTCGTGGATCTGGCATTTAGAACACTTCTTAACAAAAGTAAAAGAATCTTGCTCCATGGTAGGCCAATAGTATCCCATTCTGACAAGTTTTTTGGCTAAGGTTTGAGTCGTGGCGGTTGTTTTTCTCAAGCTTCTCTAAGTCGAATGCAACTATGAAATCAAGGCATGTGCCTGTGATAGCTGAGCCTGCAAGCTCTGTACGGTACTCTGCAGAGATGATATCTGACCTGCTACTATCAAATCTACGGAAGGGGATGGGTCAGTGTGCCTCATCCGTGGTCCACCTCTGCCTCCTCTACCTCCTCTGCCACCTCTCCTACCACCTCTCCTGCCACCTCTATCTCCACCCCTATCATCACCACCCTCATCTCCATCTAAGTCATCATCTCCACTACTCTCCTCATCATCACTATCCTCTGAATCATCATCTCCTGACTCTGAGTCCCTCTGTCGATG
Source organism: Sequoia sempervirens (assembly GCA_007258455.2). Taxonomy (NCBI): domain Eukaryota; kingdom Viridiplantae; phylum Streptophyta; class Pinopsida; order Cupressales; family Cupressaceae; genus Sequoia; species Sequoia sempervirens. The sequence continues at coordinate 89,300 of VDFB02388861.1, read as the reverse complement.
TCTCTGAGCAATAATAGGAGCAATGGCCTCATCGGGATCAAACATACGTGGTGGTGGATGCTCTAAGACATACTGTACATACTTTGGTGTCGCCCCTGTATTAAGAACATCCACCCGGTAATCCCACATTTGTGCTCCTAAACTGGTGAACTCTGCCACCGCTGCATCATAAGAGATCTGTGGGCCCCACACTACAAGCTCTGGCTATCGCCGTGCATAAATAGCTGAACCAACGGGCATACCCTGAATCTGACCAAACTGTCGCAATACTCGCCCAGCAAGAAATCTCTCCAGGATCCATGTAGTCCGTCCAATCAAAAATCTGGAAGTGCATACAAAAGGCATCTCCCTCGCATCCTTTGGCCATGGCTCACAATCCAAATATGGCCTCCAGCATACTGTATCCAAACTATCTAAAAGTCACTGCCAATACACTAGTTTGCTCAGTCTAGGCTGAGCAATGATATGCGCATATCTCCATCTGTATGCTTGACCAGCTGGTCGATGTCCTCAGGTCAATGGACGTAAAACTGCAAAATGCTCCCATGCCCATATCTGTAGTAATGAGCATCCAACAGCAAAACTACGACCTCTACCATATACGATATGATGTAGCTCGTCATATAGGTGGGCTAGCATACATGTACCCCATGCATACCATGTCCCCTGCATCACCATACTCTCCAAAACACGACCCCATCCGATTGCAAACCCCTTCGACCTATGGTCGGGGCACAACACACCTCCAATGAATCCTGCAAGTACAGATGGTAGCAGTGGATAGGTATCTGTAATCTCACCCCATTGGATGAAGTATCCGGCTATTTGATCATCTCTGAATATCCGTCTCAAAGAAAGAGTACCTCCAACCTCTCGTCTATCAAAAACAACTATCTCTCCCATCACTGGGATCCGTAGGATACGATATACGTCCTCGGGGGTCACTGTAATCTCGCCTGTCGGTAAATGAAAGGTGTTGGTGTCGCTATGCCACCGCTCTGCAAGTGCTGTCAATAGGGCCCTGTTGAGGCGAACCTCGGGCATATCAAGTAATGAAGTCAAGCCGCAAGCATCAATCACATCTCTATCTGACTGTAACAAATGCGGAATCAATGACCATGTGCTCGGGAAAGTCTCTCGTAACTGCAGGACACCTAGTCTCTCCTGTTCATATACATCATCAAAACAACATCAATATCAAATTATCCTAATGTATCAATCCAAAACTGAATATCAAACTATTTGTTTTTCATTATCATTATGAAATGCGAATAATATCAAAATCATGTTTGTTTTTAACAACCTTAGAAGCAAACGAATCAATCAAACTATTTGTTTTTCATCATCATGGAACGCAAATAATCAACATCAAGTTTCTTTCTAACAACTTTAGGAGAAAACTTATCCATCCTATTTGTTTTTAACAACTTTAAAAGCAAATTTATCAGCTACTATTTATTCTCCAACAACTTTGGAAACAAATTTATCATTTACAACAACATAAAATCAAAGGCGCTGCAAAATTGGTTAAATGCACTATACAATTCATTATCAGCGCTATAGAATCAACTGCGCTACAAAACATATTAATCGCGCTACAAAATCAATTATATGCGCTATGATATATTTTGCGCTACAAAATTCGTCAAAAGCGCTGCAATACATATCAAGTGCGCTATGAAATCATATGCGCTACGCAAATGATCAAATACTCTACAAAATCTATCACGGGCGCTACGATATCGTATGCGCTATGAAACATCTTGAGTGCACTACGATACACCTTCAGGGCGCTACGATATTAAATGCGCTACAAAAATTATTGTATGCGCTACAAAAAATGTTAAGAGCGCTGAAACTCAATTTTTTTGAATTTAAACATTAAAAACATGCGTAAAACAAAATTTTCGAGAGACAGGGATTTACGAGACACATACCGGAGGTCCGTAGTGCGCTGGCCGCTGATGACGTCGGATACGCTCGAAACGGTGTAGGTGAACTAGAAGTGCCATGATTATCAACTTAGAGCTCAATATTTGCAAATTTTACTAGGTTAAAATTGAAAATGACATGGAAAATGACATTTTTAACCTATATAATGGTGAAATTGGGGCATTTTTATCATATTTTCACATAGCAGGGGCAATTTCTTCATCAAATTTTCATTTCATATTTTTTCAGGTCAATTTCTTCAAATCATTAGTTTCGAACGATGAATCGATATCTTCAAAATCATAAAAATTGAAAAAATTTACAAATCATAAAAAAAATAAAAAAACAAAAAATCACGAAAATTCAAAATTTTATCGATTCATCATTCGCGGGGGCATATACATATCATTATTTCGACAGTCAACATCTGGGGCAAATTTCAAAATTCTTTGAAGCAATGCGTAAAACACATCACTTCAAAGAGGGGCAAATTTCGACAGTCAACATCTGGGGCAAATTTCAAAATTCTTTGAAATGCGTAAAACACGTCACTTCAAAGAGGGGAAAAAATATACACCTTAAAATGGTCACATCATATTGTCTAGTAATTAATTAAATATTTTTAATATTTAATTAAAATCTTTGAATTCTATCTGCGTATAAATAAATATAAATAATTTATTTATATTTCTTCATTCTTTCATTTCGATTAAATAAATAAGTTTATTTAATCATCTTTTCATATTCATTTCTTAATTAATTAAATAAACATTACGATTTATTTATATTAATTATCAATAATCTTTGTTTGAATATCTTATTCAAATAAAGATTAAAATATTATTCTTCTTCTAAATATCATTTACAATTAAATATTCCAAAATATTTAATTATTTCCTCTAATCCAATTTAGATATTCATTCTTAAAATCATTTCAAAATTCCTCTAATTCGATTCAAAAATCTATTCATAATTAAATATTTCCAAAAAAATATTTAATTAAATCTTTTAAATATTTCAAATTCTTCTAAAGTCACATCATAATTAAATATTACAAAATATTTAATTAAATCTTCCATAGTATAAAAATCAAAAATCAAAATGCAATAAATAAAATTAAATAAATTTATTTATTTATTTAATTTGGGATTTATCTTCAACTCCCGGGAAGCAAACGGTTAAAATAGAAAATTAAATTTCTCTGTTTCTGTGCAGGCTTGTTCCCGTGGGTTGAAGACAGGAATCCATCCTTCTCTCCAACCTCTCAACCTCTCCTATTTTCTTCTCAACCTCTCCATCTCTCACCATTCAAACTTACCAGACAATCTCACAGCCGTAGATTCTTGCCAGCCGGGATTGTGCCTGCAAAAATCTATAAATACAGCTGCCGGGAGTTCCAAATGATATAGAAGTTTAAGCAAGTAAACTATAGGCAAATATCATAGCATCCATAGCATTCATAGAGTACTTTCATAGCATAGATAGTATTAGAATCATAGCAACAGCAATAGAATCATGATATCTCTTATTCACAGCCCATGTGCATAATCACAGCCCCTGTCCATATCCATATCATCAATCTCATCCTCATCAGCATATAGAATAATAAAGCATTCTCATTTGCATACTCGTTCTACAAGTTGCCATTTGAAGGAAGCCTAGCTTACATAATCTGAGAGCAATAGCTTCAAAAGAATCACTGTAGATAGAGAAAATGGGACGGTTCTGAAGAACACTGGTTTGCTTAATTTTAGTTAGTTTTCTTTAGATTAATGTTTCATTATTGTGTTTTTGTTTTCAATTAGATTAACAATAAATAAACATAACACACCTCTAATAAGCTTCATCTGGTTATCCTTTTGAAGAAGATATTCAAGTGCATCAGTGGTAAGAACATATAAAAAAGGGGATAAAGGACACCCTTTCCTTATGGAATGTTGAAGCTTGAAGGGTGCTGAAATAGAATGATTAATAACAAGGTGAGCATTAGCATCTTTAAACAAAATTTGCACATGATTCTGGATGTTTGGACTGAAACCCCACCATTGCAACATTTTAAGACTGAAACAAAAAAATATTTTGTCATAAGCCTTATCAAAATCTAACTTAATCACTGAAGCATTTTGACCAAACTGTTGAGCCCACTCCATAGTCTCCCAAGCCAGCATAAGATTATCAAGTATAAATTTTCCTTTAATGAAACCTATTTGTTCAGATCTCACTATACCTTGCACAATTGGCTTAATCCTGATAGCTAAAGCTTTAGCTATGATTTTGTATGAAGTATTTAGCAAGGTAATTGATCTCCAACCAGCAATAGAATCCTCATTTTTCCCTTTAGGAATAATTTTGATCAAACCTTTGTTAATACTTGGACCTAAGGATCCCTTTTGGAGAGCTTCCAAGTAAAACATATAAAATTCATCTTTGATATGATGCCACATGGTTTGATAAAATTCAACTAGAAGACCATCAAAGCCAGGACTTTTTTTTTCTCATAGAGAAAAGGGCTTGTTCAAGTTCTTCTATGGAGATAATTTGATCCAAATATCGGCTATAACCTAGATCAATCCTATTAGGAACATAATTTTGAACTTATTCTTCCAAAAAAAATTTAATATCTTGCCAATTGTTCTCTTCTTTAAATAATTTTGCATAAAAATTCTAGAACAAATTAATAATTTCAGCAGGATCAGTAAGAAGTTTCCCTTCATCCATTATAGCCCCTCTCTTCTCCTTCTTATGTTTATAATTAAGATATGTGAAGAAAAACTTAGAACCTTTATTCCCTTCCTTTATCCAATGAAGCCTAGCTCTGATTTTAGCACCCTGCGCTTTATAATGGTCCAATTTTTGCAGATGTGCTTCAGTAACAGCAATAGACTTTTGAATATTTTCATCAAAAGGGTTGGCATTTAGTTGTTTCCTAGTATGTTCCAATTGTCCTTGAAGGGTTTTTTTCATACACTTACGTCTCCAAGCCATTCTCTTTCCAAAGGATCGAAGAAACTCAATGCATTTGGATATAGTAGCACATCACCATGTAATCCATGACTCACCCTCTTGAGGTTTCAGGATAGAATTCCAAATTCCCACCAAGGAGGAAACACATTCAATGTCATTTAAATGAGAATTATTAAGCTTGTAGGGTAGTTCATCTTCAAGAAGAGGCTTTTTAGTAAGAGAGAAAAAATGATAGGAAAATGATCAGAAACAATAGTTGTATAATCAACCCACACACATCAACCAAAAAAAGAAACCTCCAGATTCAAGTTGTGGGAAACATAAAACCGATCTAATCTACTCAACTTTATATCAATCCCTGATCTACAATTGGACCATGTAAACCAATTAGCTGCATGGGTGGAAAAATTATTGTGAATGGGGTCCACCACTCCAACAATGTTCCAACAATAAATCCATCTTTCATATCCCTCTTGGCTGAGTTTACAATCATTGAACCAGCTACGATCTTCATGATGTTCAACCATATTAAAGTCTCCTACTGCAATCAGTATTAGGGAGGTACTTATCCATCCAATCCCAAAGAAGAAACCTATCTTTAAGATTATTAGGATCTTATATGGAGCAAAAACCAATAGGCTACCCATTGATGGAGGAGAGGTCCCAAACACAACTATGTGGCGGGTCCTCTCCTTTATCAATGAAATGTTTGGAAATCCAAGGAGACAAACCAAGCACCGCTCCATGAAAACCATCACTATGTGATGTATGGAGGAACATAGCACCTTTCCAAAGATGAAAAAGAGTTATACCCAGGCGAACATTATTTATTTTTACTTCTTGCAAAAATAAAACATTTGGTTTCCATTTTAAAACAATGTCTTTAGCATTAAATTTCCTTTCAGGGTGAGAAATCCCTCTCACATTCCAAGATAAAATTTTGCAATTCATGGAGAACTAAAAGGGTTATTATCCTCTTCTTGTGGCAAGACTCCAAAATGGTTGGAAAAAGAGACAACTTGATCATTACTTAATCTTTCATTTGAAACAGGTGGAGACCTTGACCTCTGTCTAGAATTAGGAGGAGGAGAAGCAGACCTATTAGGGGACTTCATCAAGCTTTGAGAATGGGAGTGTGGTAAACAGCTGGCTGAAGAACAAGGCCAAGAGGAAGAGGGAGAGGATTCCTTCCTTTTTTAACAGATCTCCATTCATCTGACATGACCACATCTTTATAAGAGGAACTCAAAGGATCAACATCAGAAGGAGCTTGATCACAAGCGGGTATAATATAATTAGTAGGAGAGGAAGATGCAAATGGTACTTTAAGGACATAGGGAGACTTAGGAGATGACTTGTTGAAAGACTTTGGTGCAACAAATGTAGATTGGGGAAGAACAAATCTATTTTTCATGGCAAGACAATCTCGAATCAAATGGCCCTCTTATCGACAAAAAAAGTAGGCATTAGGCTTGTTCAAATAAACTATTGGCCGATCTATTTCAAAACTAGGGCCATACAATTTGATAGTCTCTGGTAGAGGTTTGTTCAAATTGTTGTCATATGATGCAAGTGGATGTGATTTTTGGCTTCTAGTGTTGTCATTGATGGTAACTGAAGTCACCTTTTTGGTCCACAGTTATGCATCCAGTCGCATTGACAGAGGAAATGAAAATTGTGTGTTTATCGACAGTGTTATTGATAGAACAGGACATCCAGTTTGATAGCTTCACCTGATCACCATTTTGGGTTGTGGATCGATGAATTTGTTTTTTAGACACATGGAAAATATTATTATTGAATCTTGTGAAATTGTTTTTGTGGCTATATGGTTAAGTAGGTCTGGTTGGACATTTTCTATCTATTTGCTTGATAAAGCCGACTTAGTGGTAATAATGTGTAGTAGATGTATAAAGTTGAATTATTTTAATTATCTTTGAGCTTGGATGTTTAGTTATTGGTCCTAGCTATTCTATAGCTGACTTGTTCAGATCCACATCAAAATTATCCATCGATTGGGCTGACTAGTTGTGAATTTTATTTAAGTCTTATTGAAGCTGACCTGTGGTAGTTGATTCCTTGTGAGTGGATATATTTAGATGATCGGTCATATCATTTGGGGGTATGAAAAAGTTGTGTGTGTGTGTATGTTGCAATTGTCTAAGTTGTATTTGAGTGATATCATGCTTAGTTTCACTTGTGCATAAATATTTTATGTGTGAACTTGAGCATAACAGAGTAGAAGTTCTTCATTAGTCATCAGGACAAAAGTTTGACATCAGAGCTAAACCAGAACTATAATCAAGCATTGGAAAATGCTATTATCTCAGTTCATTTTATTTTGGATCTATTCCAAAATTTTGTAAGGGTAGTAAGCCCCATTTTTGAGCAATGAGCTCTAGGCAGTGATCATGAATGCAAGTGCATTCCCATTTTGTAATACTTCTTTTGAGTATACTCAGAACTTATTGTGGATTGGCCATCCACCGTGGTTTTTCCCCTTACATGGTTTCCACGTAAAAATCATTGTGTTATGGTTGTGTGGTTTCTTATTTTTTGTTTTTGCATATTGATTTTAATTAAATGTGTTAAGTGGATTGAAGATCAGAATAAAAGAATTGATTTTTGCAGAACACTGATTCACCCCCTTCTCAATGTTGCTTGTTTCCAACAATTGGTATCAGAGCCTGTTCCTTGAAAGAATCCTAATAGCTTGGGAAGAACTTGGAAAGTATATTCAATGGATACAAGAAATCTACAATAGCAACTCATGGTGGCCTTGGATGATCTTGACCAGTCAAAATTTGAGATCTAGGAACTACAAGAAAGTCTTGAAAATGCAAAAAAAATTATCCAGTCATTGAAAGACAAAATAAATGAATCAAGGGAGAAAATAAAGGAATTATGTGTTCAACTCAAGTAGAAGAACAAAACCAATGAAGATGAACAACTCAGTTGAAAGCCCTGAAGGAGAAAACGGAAGAATGTGAAAAATTTTCCCAAGAGAATGTTGCCTTGAAGCATGAGACAGAATCCATCATGATGAAGATGACCAAGGAGTAAGAGGACGGAAAGAAAAATGAAGAAAATCTTGCACAATCCTTGAGAGAAAATTCTGAACAATGTAGCCAACTAGAAGATGAGCTGGAACAAACCAAGAATAATGAAGAGGAGCTTGAAAAATAGCTTGATGGTCTCAGAGATGAACTCGCTACAGTAAATGAGTTTAAGGAAAAATTCAAAGAAAGCTCAGTCAAGCTTGATGAACTAATCAAAGGTCAAAGAACTGATGGTGATAAATGAGGTCTTGGATATGAAGAAGGAGAAAGCTCCAGATCTGGACAAAGGAGATTTAATCAAAGGAATTTCAGATAAAGAAAATTCAAACAAGGAAACCAGGTGAATGAATCCAGGAGGAATCTAGTAAGGCAACCCAATGCTCAAATATTTAATGGCTATTGTTATGCTTGTAACAAATTTGGTCATATGGCTTCTCAGTGTAGGAGTAAGATGATCACAAGTAGACCCTCATTTTGAATTCAATGCTTTAATTGCTACAAGTATGGTCATAAGTCAAGTGAGTGCAAAATCATGATGCATAATTTACATAGAGACATCAAATGTTATGCATGCAATAGATTTAGACATGTTGCTAACCAATGTAGATCAAGGCAAACCCAGTGGAACAATTGGATTAGACAGAGGAATTTTTTTTGTTACAATTGCAATAAATTTGGTTACAACTCCAAATTTTGTTGGAACAGAAGAGGTCCGATAAAACAGAACATGCAACCGGATGTTAAGGGAAAAGGAAAGATCACTAAGGATGAAATCAAGAAGTAGATGCAAAAGAAATGGGTGAGGAAGAACCCCTCTACAGACACAAATGGATCTACACCAGAAGTCTCTTCTAGTAATGCCTCTAGAAACTAATTGTAGGTCTCTACCAACAGGGGGAGCTGTCAAGAAAATCTTCTAAATCCCCTGCAAATGGTTGGCACTGGAATTTAGATGAGTCCAGTAGGAAATCAATTTGTCTTCAGGTATTTTGGAACAAAGCTAAGGTATCAACAAGGATTATTGGTGGTCCGCACAAAAATTGTTTGTCCCAGAATACAAAAATTTTGAAAACCTACAGAATCAGGGCAAGAGTATTTATTGCAAAAGTACAAAGTTAAGTTTGATGAAAATAAAAGAACCATTCTTACTCTCATTTGTCACATTGCATTTGAGTAAAAGAAGTTTGAAGCGCTCTAAGGTAACCCTTACTAAAACGGAAAGGAGATTCAAGCTTGAAAAGGAATCTATGAATTGACCTCCATTTCATCTCCAAAAGGTATTTATAGAAAAAACCTATAAATTTGTGTTCTCTCAATCATGTCTACCCCACTATTGGTTGAAGTTAAAGATAGTCCAAAGTTTAAGTGGCATCCATACAAATCGGTAGGCACTGAGCCCCTAGGTGCATTTTATTTTGTGTCGTACGGTGTTCTACACATCAAGGATATTAGGGCATATGTGCATGCGAACATTGAAGATTTGGGTAGTGCTCAGATGATGGAATTATACTCTCAACACATAGTGTAAGATGATTTCTATGTGAAACCTAAATTTCAAACCCCAGTGGACAAGAACTTTGTGCAATATGTGAAGTTTCCCATATTTGAGGAGGATGAGTGGGTTCGATACATTCTTAGCAGAGTGCATGATGAATTCATGTGGCTAGATATACCATTTAAAATCTCTAAGGAAGCTATATGTGCAGTGACAGGTTTAAATTCTTCCAATAGACTCCCTGTACTGAAGTCCATAAAGAATGATGATTCTATTAAAGCAACTGGTTTTTCATTGGGATAGAAGGGCAATAACCATAAATGATATTGCAGAAATTGATGCTAAATTTATGTCCATGATCATAGGGTATAAGATCTATCATTCAAGCCAAGAAAATTCAGTATTCAGAACTACTATCTATACAGCCTATGAGATGATTAAGAAGAATGCAGACTATGATTTATGTGAAGTGCTCAGAGGTCAACTTCTTGAAAATTTGAAGAAGATCAAAAAGGACAAAAAGAATTTCTTCAAGTTCAGAAACTTGTTGATCTGTCTGTATTTTTAATTCTCAGGCGAAGTACCAAGATTCGGTAAAGTTCAGTGGAGAAATGATACTCTGGTAGCAGTACAGATTTGGGATATACTATGCAATCTTGGAAACTGGGAGACCCGTAACACAATTCTATGGGGTCACTTCAAAAAATTTCAAAAATAGATGCATGTTAGAGAAAGGATACCTAAAGTTGCAGTAGAACAGTACAAGGACTCCATATGCTTCATGATTGATATTGATCAGTGTTACATGGAAGCTGCAGATCCTAGGTCAATTTGGATCATGCCAATGGGATATGAGGTAGATGGAAATATTTTGAAGATGTATGTAGAACATCTATTAAACTTACCTCTAGATCCTAGTGAAGAGAGGTTCAGTACATATGCTGAGAAAATTCTGCAAGTTCACTCAGATTTAAGGAAACTAAGGAAGGAAACTGAAATCCTTGCAGAGAATATGGGTATTCCAATTGAAAAACTAAAAGAAATAAGAAGACAAAGGGATGAAGCTGAAGCTGAAGTAGCAAAGGGGAAGGAAAAAGAAAAAATAGTTGGTTAGGGAACATCTTTAGCTAGAGCAACCAGGAGTTCCCCTGCTACTCAGCCAAGTAAGGTAGAAGCCTCTAGAAGAAAGAAGAAGAGCTAAAGTTCAAGAACTTAAAAAGCTACATCCGCAGAAGAAGAAGAAGAGATAGATTCAGAAGAAATAGTAAGAGAGTTGAAAGCTATTGGGACTCATGCGGTCAAGTTGAACAAAAGGAATCCTTCCGGGAAAAGTGAAGAAGCTCAGAAGAAGCCCAAAATTGTCAAGCCCAGCATGTCTGTGGAAGAAATTGAAAATGTAGCAGTAGCTAATGGTAATCTCAAACCTCTCTATGATCTATTTGAGACTTTTGATGATTCTGGTAAAAGGATTCTTGAATAAGTTGTAGTTAAGTATTTAAATGCTTTCAATAAAACTCTTGTTGAGATTATGTCTGGCTTGCCTACAAGTCTATATAAAGTTTTGGAGTCAAGAAGGGAAACTGCCATAACTGAGGAAGAGAATTTGAGAAAAAGGGTTCTTGTTGATCTGTGTCCTGAGATGGGGATTGAAGAAATGGAGTCACTTCTTCTAAGAGTCAAATGGGAATTCAAAACCAAATTAAGAATAAACAAACTTATGATTGGTGACACCGAAGCTGTGATGAATGAGACCAAGGAAATTTTGGAAGATTTTTTGTCAAAAGAAAAGGAAAATGTTGAAGAATTCAATACTGAACAGACTGAAGGTCATGAAGAAATAAATGTGGAAGTAAATAAATTAAAAGGAAATGCATATGAAGTAGTGAAAGAAGGGAGTGAAGATGAGGAAGTAGAGGTGTTAGGAGAAGAAAATGAGAATGTGGAAGACATAAATATATCTGATTCTCTGGTATTTGAGGATACTCTGACTCCTCCCATTATTGAAAAAGTTGAGACTTATGCACCAACTAAGGAACAAGTTGAAGAGATTTTTGAGGGTAGAGAAGTGTCTACTGAAGAAAAGGAAACTCCAAAAACCATTCTAGAAGTTTAGTTTGAATCTGACAAGGGCAAGCAGCCAAAAATCAGCCCAAATAAAGCAAATGAATCCCAAGTATCAGATTTTGAATTTGATGAGAATTCAATCAATTTATCTACTTTATCTCCAATTCAGATGTTGAAAGTCGCCAAAATAGCTCAAGATAAATCAAATGAGAAAATATTGAAATCCCACATTGAAGATAGTGAGTTATTAAAACTTGCCTCTGGAGTTCTATAGAAACTACTGCTTATGCATGCTTTGGACCCATCAGGCTCCACCCCCGATGAGTTAAAAAGATTAATTAACTTTGTTGATTCTCATTTCAAATCCTTTGAGGACTTAGCCTTAGTTAAATTAAGAAAGGAATTTAAGGAGGAAAGACTTGGCAGCCTAATCCAGTTAATCTCCAAAGATAGGAAGTCGTTAGGAATTTGGATTTAGCACACTCAAATTGGTATAACTAGAGGAAATGTGTACAAATCTTGCTTAATCCTATCCAAATTTATAGCTGCAAATGAAAAGAACATAAAATACATTGAGCAGCAGTTGGATATCATTTCCAACAACCTTGATCCCTTGGCTGGTAGTGTGTGTCTTCAAGACTATCAGGTAATATCCTTGCTTGATCAAATGAAGAATTTAAAGTTTGAAAATGAAAGAATCATTAGCAGAGTAAGTGACTTAAGGGGACTGATTAGTACAAAAATTGAGATGATGGTGAATGCTTTAAAGGAAGCAAAAAGTGTTGTAGTTTCCCCTAATCTGGTAAGCCTGGAAGTAGCAGAAACATTATCCTATCTTCTTTGTGGTCACATCACCATTTTGGAAAGTTTGAAGAGTATTTGGGACTCCACCCTTAGTGAATTGAAAAAGGTCTTTGAAGACATCTTCAAATTGTTGTAAGTCTCTGGATAATACCTATATAATTTTGTAACCCCGATTTTTTCATTGATGTCAAAGGGGGAGAGAGATTGTAGTGAAAAATGTCTTAATATTCTTAGGGGGAGTAATATTTTGCAGTGGTACATTATTCAGTATTTTGTATACCGGTAGTATGTTAATCTCAACACTTAGTCATTTTTCACTAAGTGTTTCCATCAATGACAAAGGGGGAGATTGTTGGCATATGATGCAAGTGGACATGATTTTTGGCTTCTAGTGTTGTCATTGATAGCAACTGAATTCACCTTTTTGGTCCATAGTTATGCATTCAGTCGCACCGGCAGAGGAAATGAAAATTGTGTGTTATCGGCGGTGTTATCAACAAAATAGGACATCCAGTTTGATAGCTTCACTGGATCACCATTTTGGGTTGTGGATCAATGAATTTTTTTTTAGACACATGGAACATATTATTATTGAATCTCATGAAGTTTTTTTTGTGGCTATATGGTTGAGTAGGTCCGATTGGACATTTTTTGTCTATTTGCTTGATAAAGTCGACTCAATGGTAATAATGTGTAGTGGATGTATAAAGTTGAATTATTTTAATTATATTCAAGCTCGGATGTTTAGTTATTGGTCCTAGCTATTGCATATCTAACTTGTTCGGATCCACATCGAAATTATCCATCAATTCCAAAGGGCTGACTAGTTGTGAATTTTATTTAGTCTTGTTGAAGCTACCCTATGGCAGTTGATTCCTTGTGAGTGGATATATTTAGATGATCGGTCATATCATTTTGGTGTATGAAAAAATTTGTGTGTGTGTATGTTGTGATTTTCTAAGTTGTGTTTGAGCGATATCATGCACAGTTTCACTTGCGCATAAAGATTTTGTGTGTGAACTTGAGCAGAATAGAGCAGAAGTTCTTCATCAGTCATCAAGACAGAAGTTCGACATCATAGCTAAACTAGAACTATAATCAAGCATTGGAAAATTCTATTATCTTAGTTCATTTTCTTTTGGATCTATTCCAAACTTTTGTAAGGGCAGTGAGCCCTATTTTTGAGCAGTGAGCTCTAGGTAGTGAGCCTGAATGCAAGTGCATTCCCATTTTGTAATACTTCTTTTGAGTATACTCAGAACTTATTGTGGATTGGCCATCCACCATGGTTTTTCCCCTTATAGGGCTTCCACGTAAAAATCCTTATGTTATGGTTGTTTGGTTTCTTGTTTTATGTTTTTGCATATTGATTTTAATTAAATGTGTTAAGTGGATTGAATATCAAAATAAAAGAATTTTTTTTGCAGAACACTAATTCACCCCCCCTCTCAGTGTTGCTTGTTTCCAACACAAATCCACTTCCACATAAACTCTTGGGTGAACTCTTAGACTAGCAAGCTTTTCAAAACTTTGTTTACACCAAATTACTTTACCCAATTGGGCCACAATGTCTTTAAGGTACGGGCTGAAGACTAAGTTTAAAAATGGAAATTCCAGCCACATTGGGTAGTGAGATAGGGAGGGTCCTCCTAGGTGAAAGTAAAATGTCCAGGCTTGGAGGTAACAAGTATTCCCATAGATCACCCATGTACCATATTGCAATATAGCATGTGCATGCTCTGGTAATTTAAACGTACATGAGACATAACCCTTTCCTAAACCTCTTATCCTTTCAATCTCCCAACCCCTGTTTTCCGAGTTTATTTTTTCCCATTTGAAAAAATCCAATTTTGTAGGAATTCCTCTCAGAAAAAACAAAATAGCAGTTTTACTTTGATTTTCAGCAATGAGATCAACAACTTCATCAGGCAACTAAAACACTAGGGTTTTACCTTGTGCTTCATTTGAAAGTTCTAGACTCATTTCTCCTCCTTCAGTATTCTAGGTGAAAACCATGTGCTCTGTATTGGGCGTTTCAGTTGTTGCTTCAAGGACTATACATCTTGCATTTTTTTTTCCCTCCACTTCAATATTTCCTTCCATAGCATCCAAATCCAAAGTAGAATTCACCGAATGGTTAGCCTGAGGTACTCCCTTTTGCCTTGCCACAACTTTCAATCTCATAGCCTGCTTTTTTCTTTCCCCTTCTACAATGCTCCACTCTGTAAAAGATGTCATAGCAATAGAAAAATGATCCACCACTGGATTCATGCACTGCACAAGAACCTAAGATCAGACACTTGGGTTTGTAAAAGACTCTTCAGAACGTTGTCGCTTCCCTCCTGATTTAGAAAATCTTACACAATTTTCCACCAGAATCATAAAATTTTATAACAAGAGACGTATTCTAGGCCAATTCTTTCATTCGATTCACATAACTTTAACTTAAATATTTCTACATACCAATGCTCCACTATGCAATTTATTTGACTGTCATAGCATACTAACTGTACTTTTTTTCTGCCATCTTTATGACCTTGTCCTTCATTTTTCCAACTGCACCGTGGACTATCATTTATTTGTCATTGACTTTGGTCTTTATGTCAAGTATTTCCTATTTTCTTGAATGTGATTCAAATCCTTTCAACACAACTTGATAACAAGAGACGTATTCTAGGCCAATTCTTTCATTCGATTCACATAACTTTAACTTAAATATTTCTACATACCAATGCTCCACTATGCAATTTATTTGATTGTCATAGCATACTAACTGTACTTTTTTTCTGCCATCTTTATGACCTTGTCCTTCATTTTTCCAACTGCACCATGGACTATCATTTATTTGTCATTGACTATGGTCTTTATGTCAAGTATTTCCTATTTTCTTGAATGTGATTCAAAGGACACTATTTTAATATGACTATGACAGTCATATCTTTGAAATCTTAGTCACCCATATTACCCTATGTCTACCTTTATGCACACCATCATAGCATTGGTTCCATGCATGTGTCTCTTCAAGAACCAAGAAAACACATCCACACAAGTACTACAGGTTTATTTGGTACTTTGATGATAAGGTTTAGAGCTCCCTCAAGAGATCCAACACAACCAAAAAGGTCAACCATGAACATATAATGATCAATTGTATGTGTAATGCAATAAGAGTTTCTCATGTATTTATAGTTTCTTTTAAAGTCATTGTTTCATCACTATTCCTTTTATATGAACCTGCTCCTTTATGCTGAGATGGATGATTTCCCTATATGGCTTTAGTTTGAATACCTTTGAAACTATGGATGTCCTCTTTTTTATGTTGATTTGGATCACTATAAGACCCGCCAGCCTCAAAATCATCAGTCAAGGTCACAATCTTTAGTGAAGTGCAAGCCACGTGCCAAACTTTTCTTCAATTTAAGACTAGGAAAGAATTCCATATGATAAGTTTAATTAAAAATTGAATAGGTACTAAAGTTGAATCATTAAGATATTTGCAAGCTAAGTGCTTCAAAACCCTTAACTGGAGACAAAATCAATAATAGGTTACAAAATTGTCGAGGATGTATATGACAAATCTATCAAGATCAAGCTTGAGAGTCTCTGTAAAGCCCAAAACACCCCTAGCTACTACAGATGAACATAACCATCTAGAAAAACTTCCTAGATAATTGAGTATGCTATTTGAAGGTTAGTCACTTCACAACAATCAGTGGGAGAAAGAGTATGCAAGGATGTGCTAGTTAAACTCATATTTGAAAGAGGTTCACAACTATGAAGAATAAGGGTGCCAAGCATTAGACAGCCACCACCCACACCAAATGAAACCATAAGCTTGAGAAAAGTGAATGAATGTTGGTTACCAAGGAATATTTTGTTTAGATCAATTCTCAGATGGTTATCACAGAAGGTTTATACTACCCTTATAGCATGACTTTCAACATCATTCTTCTTGCACTTGAAAAATTCACATAACTCTATCTATTATTTCACTTGACCTGCAACTACAATCTAAAAAGGCTCCACATATGGCAAAACACTTGGTTGTAGTCTTATGGATAAATAGGATAATGTGATGAATCTGATTTGAGAAGAAAAATTTTGCTGCAATAAGACTTAGAAACTACTACCCCATGTCCATTGAATCTACATATGCATCCATAATATCAATTTTTCATTTATCATGTTGTGTTACAGTCATAAATGTTATGTATGTCCTTTCTCTCTTTTCATGGACTGTACCATTACCTTTATGGCTGCCCTTTATCTTTTTTCTAAAAATTATTTTAGATCTTTATTGTGACTCATTTATTTAGGTTGATTCATGAAACTCCTAAAACCTATTTCATCTTTTCCAATAACTGGAGAAACTCTTCATTTTCAAAAACAAGTCTAAGAGGATCTTTCAAACAAATATTGTCGTTGTTGACAATGATTTCACTCATAGCAATAGTGCAGATAAATTCCTCACAGGAAAACCATGAAGAGCCTATCCTTCTTGAAAGATCTTAAATAGAGGCAACCCAAGGGTGTATGTTTAATAGGAAAAGGTTGGATCAATTCAATCCCAAGTCTTTGGTAGTTAGGTCTTCATCGTACTAGCTTCACTTCAGGGTATGATGTGATATTGTTGTTAATCTCAAAGGGAATTTTTTTTTTTGGAATCATATGTACTGGATGCCAATTTTTAGTTCAATCATAAGATAATATCATGAAATCAAATAATTCAAAATAATATTTCATGAACATCCACAAATTTTTCTATCACTTAAGTAGATTTAGCTTTAAGCATTCAGTAATTTCATAGAAAACAAAAGATTTTCAATAAATTTTCATCCATTTTTCTATGTTTTGGGACATTTTCAAGAATTTAAACATCTATTCTAAAATAAAGCATAAAAATACTAAAAATTAAAATTTATCCCAGTTATTCTCCATGCATGCCCCAAAGAGTTGATCAAATCAAAGCAAACCACTTTATACTTCACCAGATTGCTTCATAGTTACATATAAAATGATGTGAGCTTTTAAAGAGAGGGATTTTAGTTTGGACACCAAGTAGGTTCTACATGCACCCTTAAATGGCGTAGCACACAATCTTGTTTAGATGAATTAACAAAACTAGCTACAAAGATTCATGAGATAGGTAGCTATCAAATTGGCTTCAATATTGATTAAATTCTATGTGTATACAATTTTTTAGACTGGAATAATTTAGAAAATAGGAAAAAGAACAAAATTTAGAGAAGTTTTGGCTCTTTCGACATCCAAAAATTTTGAACTAACTTAAAAAATGGTATCCTTTGGCCTTTTATAGAAATAAGACATAGATAGGATAAGAAAAATATATGAGAGGAAATCCAAGTGACGAATCACATCAAGGCATGTGGAATATAGTGACTGGTAAGAGAATTGCAAAAAAGTCAACAAAGGTCAACCTTAATCTGCACATTGAAGCACTTCGGGTTTTTCATCTTCTTATTATCAAGGTTCCTTCTTGGAACCAAACAAATCTGTTCAAATAGAATGTGGGAACTTCCCATATATTTAGAATGATTAGGTGGAATTTCATTTCCTGCATTCAAGTTCATCTTCGGTTTGAACATTCTAAGAGTAAGTAACCCCCGGGATGTATACACTTCTATGCTGCATGCTTAAACTCTAAAGTCTCAGTTTCCAAGTATCTAGTGTATCTTTGTAACAAACTCTATCCCAGCATGAACTTCTGAAGCATATCATTGAACCTTGTCATACCATCAAATATGTCCACAACTTTTATTTTCCTGACCGTCCATACCAGAACTCTACATCACAATATGCATCTCCTGTAATCACAAATTCCACTCATCAAATCCCTTTTTTAAAAAAACATTTTAAAACAAAATCTCATGTAAATAAAACCATCATTAAATTGATTATCTTTCAAATTTCCCATAAATAACATGCTCTTAGTGTATCACAAATCATTGCATAGTTATCTTTTATATATCGGCTTACCAGACTATCGGACTCATTAGATAACCTTAAGATTTTAAAACTTCATTTCACATCATTACCCGGTACCTGGTACCCGGTATTCAGCTTTACCCATGAATTTTCCCTGGACTTCAGTTTTACCAGAATTTCCATCTTACTGGACCTTAGCTATAGGACCAAAACACTTTTCTCAACATTTGCATTACCTTTTTCCTTCTCAACATTCTCAATACCAGAACACTACATTACGAAGTATTCTTTTACTAAATATTTCCTTTTGCTCTTCATTTTTGGTGATCTCTTAAACTAGCCAGCATCTGCCATAGGTGTTAGTTTTCACTTGGGTCCCCAAGTCTTACAGTCTTGTGGCATGTTGTGAGACCACACATCAACTTGCAACCAATAAAACCAAATTTAAACCAAAACTTGAAATTAAATCACCAGTTGTAAATTATAATTTATGCATATTTTAAAACAATAACTCTTTCCCTTTACCTAGATTCTGACATAAAAATAATAAAATTCTTCTAGAAACATCTGTGTGTGCTCTCATTAATTCTAGTTTCTGGAACTTAGTGAAATAAATCAATTCATTGACATTGAACTACATAATATGGTAATCCTCCAAATCCAACCAGGGATAGAGCCTTGCTGCCAGTCAAGCGTCCATAGCCCCGACAAGGTTATCTCCATAATTCCCCCCAAACATAGCTCTACTGCCAACCAGGCATTTATAGACCCGGTAGAGATATTTGGATAGCCTAAAGAGTTGATTTTATGTTTATTTTTATTTTTTTGATATTTCATTGATAGCTCATTTTTCTCTTTTGATATTTCATTGATAGCTCATTTCAACTTGCAGGCAATGAAGCCCGTTATTAGGTTGGGAATTACAGTGGTAGCAAAGGTAGTCTTTTAATTTTTCACTCAATGTAAATAATTGTTATCCCAAATTTTTAGTAGAATGATTAAAAATGTGTGTGTTTGTAGCTCAACATCAACTAAATGATTCATGCTAACTAGAGTATAAATAATTGAATAATTCCCAAACTATTTATAAGTAAAGGACTATTTTCGATCAGGACATAGATCGAATTTCCAGAATTGAAGTTTTATTACCCTGTTAACCTTCAAAAGTTGCTAACCGTTGTAAAATTCAATGACGAGACACCCAAAAAAAGAAAACAAAAGAAAAGAAACAAACAATTATTTACAAAACAACAACAAAACTAACCTAAAAACTATTTACACAACTAGTTGTAAAACTATGACCGAAATAATGCTTCAAAAACTGCCCATTGACAGGCAATGGGATATCCTCACCAATCAAAGACTTCAGTCTATAGGTGTTTCCACCTAAAATTTTAGAAACTTGATACGAACCCATCCATAACTTGTCAAACTTGCCATGTTCACCTTTCCGTTCATGTACTTTGTTCTAGTACAGGACCAAGTCAGATATTCTAAATGTTTTTAATCTAGCCCTTTTGTTAAACCATATTTTTACCACAGATTGATGTCTAGCAAAATGGTCTATAGCTCTAGTTTTTTTTTCATCCAAATGCATTAATTGTAACAACTGAGCTTCAATTTCATCATCTAATCCAATGTATTCCTAGGCGAACTACCAAGTAGGGATTTTCAAATTTATTGGTAATATGTGATCTACCCCATAAACTAGGTCGTAAGGAGAATTCCCTAGCGCGGCTTTCATCCTAGTATGATCTACCCAAAGGGAGAATTTCATCAAAGAATGCCATTCTCTAAGATTCTTTTCAATCAATTTTTTAATTATATCCAACATATTTTTATATGATGATTCTACTAATCCATTTCCCTGCAGATAATAGTTAGATTAAAATTTTAATGTTATACCATATTTGAATGCCCAATTGGAAAACTTTAATGAAGAAAAAGTAGGGCCATTATCACATACCAGCACATACGGTACTCCAAACCTAGTAATGAGATTATTTTCCAAAAATTTGATGACCACTTTTGTGGTGCATTGTTTGCTAGGATATGCTTTTGTCCATTTGGTGCAATAATCTCTAGCAGTTAATATAACCTATGGCCTATGAATGATGGAGAATTGATAGTTCCAATGAAATCCAGACCCCATTGTGAAAAAGGACACATCATCTCTAGTTGTAATGGTTGAGCATTGAGTCATCCTTTGTCTAATGCAGTTTGACATGTATAGTAGTGTTTCACATGTTCATATGTATCTTTGAAAATCATTGGCTAGTAATAACCAGCTCTCAAAATGAGGTGTACAGTAGCTAAAGGTGCTCCATGAGTTGTTCCAAACTTATCATGCAATTCCTGCAACACTTCATTTGCTTTTTTTCTATTCAAACATTTCAAATCAATTCCTTCATGATTTCTTTTGAATAGAGATCCTCTTTTGATCATCTGACTTTGAGATTTTATCTTAAGAGCTCTTCTTTGATTTCCTTGCATATGATCAAGGCAAGTATGGCTAACCAAATAATGCCATATATCTGAATACCATCCTTCTTGATCTTTTACATCTAAAGTGTATTGTTGACTAGAAATTTGTGGATCTATTTTTGCAATAGATTTGACCAAAGTCTAACCCCAAACCAATTTCATGGGTATAATTTCTAGATTGAACTCTTGCAATATCGTAGCCCATTTGGCTCTTTTTTCTCAGATATCACTATGTGTTAATAACATTTTGACTTTAGAATCTAGAACAATAGCTTTGACTATACTCCTAAGGATATAATGTCTAAATTTTCATACTGCTTTGACCAAAGCAAAGGCTTGTATTTCAACATCTGTGTATCTCAGCTCTACTTCTGTAAATGGAGCACTCATAAAAGCAATTAGATTTTCTTCTGTATTCTTGCCCTTTTGTGTTTGTATTGCTACACAAGTATGACCAGAAGCAAAAGAGTAAATATAAAAAGGTTTAACATAATTCAGACTTGCCAGTACTAGTGCTTTTGTAATTGCAGTCTTTATGTTTTCAAAGGCAATCTTAGCTTCATTTTTCCACTCTATTTTTTATTTTTTGCTTCATTTATTCAATTTGATCTTTGGTTGTCCCTTGGATTGTTGATAATGTGTGATCCTTGATGGCAAGAGTGCTAAAAGTGGATGCAAAATGATCTTGATGAAATGAAGCTTCCAATGAGAGATGTGGGTATGTGAGAAAGTGAACAAAATGGATACAATGAAAGCTTGAAGCTTCAACAATGGAGGATGGATGTAAGTGATTGAAGTTGCTTGAGAGATGAAGTTGGAGAACTTGAAAATGTGACTGTAAGTTGAATGCATAATGTTAGAATGAAAGAGAAATCATCTATATTTAGGGGAGAATTCTCTAGAGAATTGAACGGTTGAGATTTTTCCAACATGGGCGAGATGAAGGGTTGTGGTGAGTTGAGAACTCACAAGCCCTCACATTTTTCCATGTGGAGGATGAATTTTCACAAGGACAAATGAGGTGGAGAGAGTACAAGTGAGGTGGTGGTACTTGCAAGTACCTTGGGATGAGATTGATGATGACAAGTGAGAGGACCATGGAAATGAGAGAAGTTGTTGGGATAATAAGTGTGAATTTTAAATTCACATGATTGGGAGTATCACATGGATAAGACAAGGTTCCCAAAAAGTAGGACTTTGACCCATGTGAGTGATGTGACTTTTCAATAATCACATGGGGAAGAGGAGATTCCTTGTAGGAATAAAAATGAATTTTAAATTCACATGGGGATAATAAAAGGAATTTAATATTCCTTGGGAGATGAGAGAGTTGACTAAGATGTTGATTGGACTAGCTAATCAATGATTAGAGACATTTAGTGGATAATGAAGATTAGGAGCCAACTTGCAAAATTTGGAGGATGTGACACATCCTAATCAAGGATTAGACATGTGCACATCCCTAATGATGGGATTAGGAGGTGGATTAGGATGAAGAAGAAATGATGGAGGATGTGAGATGTGAGGAATTAAATAAATGTATTATTTATTTAATTCTTTTGAGGAAAAGGGGAATAAAGAGTAAGGTATTTAATTATTTAATTAGATACCTTAGGGATTTAGAAGAATTAAGGGTATTAATTAAATAATAGCAATATTACTTAATTAATGCAAATAAGAGGATATTTGGACAAAAATAGATAAATTTAGACAAATGTAAGTGTCCAAATTTAGGTGTCTACATTTTTCCCCTCTCTGAGATGGTGCTACGAAATAGCATCATTTGAAAGAAGATTAAAAGATAAGACCAAGAAGAAGATGGTTGGATTGGAAAATATTCCCCAATCATTCAAAGTAGTGACTAGGAAGAAAGATGATGGGGGTGAAGATGAAGATTAGGGATTGAGGATGCCCCCTCGAGAGGACATGCGAGTTTAAGAGAAAATGAGTCTGCTCTCAAAATGGATGAGACAATGAAAGGGTATATGAGGAAGATGATGCAAAGTGATGGATGAGAGAGGATGACAAGCGATAGGATATTGGGAAGCACAAATGGATTCAAGGACAAATGTGATGTTTCCCCAGTCAAGCTACAAGCCAAAATGGGTTGATGATAGATGGAGTGTTGTCGATGAGGGAATGATATATCCTGAAACAACACAAATATAGGGAAGGATACATCCTGATGATGATGATGAAAGTGTTGTTGATGAGGGAAGGATACATCCTAGAACAACACCAAGGATAGGGAAGGATACATCTCAATGATGATGACGATGATGATGGGTGGACAAGGCTTGTAGCAAGGCTGGGAACAAGACCAAGGATGTGATTAGATGATTTGTGCTAGATTGAATTAGGATTGGATGGAGATGTGAAAGGGATGAAAAGAATAAAAACAATGGAGGAAAATATGTTTAGAATAACCAATCTATATTATTCTAAGAAGATTGAAAATAGGATGAAATGATGAGGGTTGATGAAAAGATGGATGAGAAGAGATGGAGGATGCATGCAATGCAATGGAATGGAAAAATGAAATGCAATCCTAACGTGATTTACCATTTTCAAAGCACTGATTTTTGCTATAGCATAAGACACCAGGCACCAAGGTATGTGTAACCAAGGCAGATTCATGTCTAATGCATGAAACAAACACAACAGACAAGAAGGCTATCCCAACACCCCAAAGTCATGAAGACCTTGGTTGGGCCAAGTATTAGGATAACCACAAGCATGGCAGGATTCCCCAGTGTAACACAAGACCGCATGGATCTTGGTGGGTACAACATGGGACAACCAAGAAGACAACAACAAAGAAAATATCAAGATACACCCCCATGTTTACCAGTCAAAACACACCATAATATGATAGATCATGCAGCCTTGACAAGTGATGATAGGGAGCTCAAATGATAAACAAAAGCCAAAAGCATCAAAAGATAACAATCAATTTCAAACCTCCTGTTGGAACTGTTAAAATATGATGTTCTTATATATGATTTCATTCTTAATTTTCCAAATAGGTTCCTTCTTGAACATTTTTTTCCCATATTTTACCATTTTCGCCCCATTAAATCCCTTGAGTTATGCATTTTTCATGACTGGGTCCATATCGGCATAGGTCCATGACTGTTTCCCCGACACACATGATTGTTTTATTCTAACATTTGCATACTACAGGTTGTATCGGCATAACTCCTTTGATGTCTCGATGATCACAAGTCTTGTGCATTCACCTATCGGCAGAGGTTTCATTGTCAGAGCAGTGTCTTACCGAACTCAATCTGTCTCCCCCGACATTGCATATGGTGGTCTTCGGCGAGAGTTGGGTTATCAGCAATTGTCATGGCGATTTCATTTTGTCACGCTGACCGGCAAGTAAGGGATGCATATCGGGGGGAGTCATTGCTATCGTTCTAAGGTCTTGGTGAGTGACCTTCGGTCTCGCCGACCTTACACATGGATTCTCTTTGAATATACTTTCGGTGTGACTATGGTGGATTCGGAGTAAGTCTCGACGAATAAAGGAGGGTCTCACCGATGAGACATATGAGGACTCTATTGGCATAAGGTTTGTGGTGTCTCACCGAATGACATTTGGGTTTCATTTTGGCCAGGTAGATTATCTTCGGTGGGAAGTCATAGCAACTTCTAGGTGTCTCACTGACTTGTGCAAAGAGCTTTTGGTATGAGCATTGAGTTTGCGGTAGGAGGTCATAGCGAAAAGGTTGCGTCTTGCCGACAATGTTCAAAATGGATTTCTCTCGGTGTGAGAATGACCTTTTCTCCGCGATCATGTGTGCTCGGGGTACTTCGATGAGACTATGGTGTTTTCAGTGAGTGGTCACAGTCATATGCATTTGTCTCATCGACGAGGCGTAGGGTTTCTTTTGGATGGCTTTCAATGAGAATTTTTATTTCTCTTGGCGAAATGGTGTGTGCTTGGATGGAACTTTCGAAATAACAATATAGTCTACAGGAGGTCTTCCCGACAGTTGGATGTTATAGTGACATACATGAGGCAGATAGGCTCATCGGCGAGATACAACATAAGTCATGGCGACTGTGGATGAAGCCAATGGAACTCATCAGGGAGAGATATCGTGTGTCTCAGCGAGTGAGAGCATGTGAAGAATTTCATTTTGATGTAGCATTCCACTATTTGCATGACATTTCCCCGACTCCATGAGGTCACAGTGAAACGTAAAGGAATAATAGAATACTCTTTGACTTCGATGTAACATGCAATGTTTCATGGTGACATACATAATTGATTCTCGATGAAACTCAGGGTGATCTGCATGAGGTTTCCCTGATATCTGGAAGTTATAACGAAGTGGGTGAAATGAATTATGCATCTCAGTGTGAATATTCTATTGTCTTGGCGACCAAGAAACATTAAGGGGTTCTCGATGGGAATTTTGAGTTTGATATGAGTCTCTTCGATGGTGGAAATTCACGGCGAAGGCGGGCAATGAAAGTGGAGCGATGAACGAATGAATTGCCTTCAACATGACTGTGAGTTATGTCTCGCTAACTATTTATAGATGGTAACAAAATTTCAAGCACTATGGCCAACATGTAAGATGCTGGATAACCATTGCAGGCCGACATTATTTGAGCCCAAATTTTGTGTTGGGCCGACATTGAGTTTCAAATGTTTTATTTTCTTAATGCTGGTGTATAAATATGCACCCGAATTGTAATAGAAAAGGATCAAATTTTAGAATAGATACAGTAGATTAGGAATGGACATAGTAGAATAAAGTTTTCATTCCAGAAACTATGTTGCATGTTTTCAAATGGCAATTCCCATGAAATTCAGCTGGTGTGGTAGTTTATTTTTGGTATCAATTGTATGTTGAGTTTATTGAAAAGTATTGCTAAACTGTCTCCATGTTGATTCTTTCTGGTTATTTAAATTGAAGTAACAAGCTTATTTTTAGTTTACCAGTGCACATTTGTTGTATATGTGTGATTAATTGACTGGTTCTCTCAAGCAAAGATTAAATCCTTTTTGTTGATCACAGTAATCAGGAAGATTCATTTGGATTATTAAAGTAGAGCTTAGTAGTCATAATCCTGCATTGTTTATACAAGTTATGAACAAATCATATGCCTACAATTTGATTTTCTGCCAGAATAAGTTGCCTGCTTCTGCTTCATTTGACTCTACATAGCTAATAAGGCATTGGTCTCTGCATTTCATCATTTTGAATTCATTCAGTTTCTTTATATCTGTTAATTAAGCATTTTAGGATTTAGATCAGAAGATTACTATCAAGTTTGATTTCAATTATTCACTTCCATTTTCCATTGTGTTCAAAGCATTTTAGAAGGATAATCATAAGATAAGCCTGCTCAATTTAAAAGGTACACCCACCCAGGTTTGCAGCACCTACAGAGTAGAAGGTTGAGTTCTCTTGACCTTGTCTGTTACCCTAAAGCATATCAAGAGATTGGCAGCCTCTTGAGGCATTCAGCCTGCGTTTTTGAGAGCTAACAAATTGGCGACTCTATTGGGGACTATATCAGAAGATTTGGTTGAATACCATATTATAGAGTTAGTGAAGAAAATATTTGAGAATTTTTAGAAAGAGTGATTCCGCTGGGGAATAGATCAGAAATAATGATTTTCCTACTTTTGGAAAAGTAGGTGGCGACTCTGAAAGATTTTTTGCAGCTATTCAAACATGAGTGGAAGAGGATCTCAGTTCAGGGGAGGTCATGCTGGAGCTCCTCATGGTCAGTAATGTATGCCATATTATTATACATAGCACTATGGTTTGATGTACCAGCATCAGTACCCACCTAGTGCCTCCCCTCATCAGCATATAACAATGATCAGACAGTTTGATTTGGCAGGGATTCCATTATCCCCTTATCCAATGGATGGCAGCTCGAGGGGTATTGTTCAAAAGTTTACAGGGTGTGATGCAATCACTACTGAAGATCATTTAAGAAGTTTCAATGCTTTTATCCAAGATTTGGATGTTCCATACAAAGATTTACGCATGAAGCTATTCATGATATCACTTGTTGAAGATGCTAGGGATTGGTTCAACAGCCTACTAGCTGTCTCAATTGATTCTCTTCGAGGATTTCAAGATCAATTCCTCGAGCAGTTTGGGAATGTAAGTGTACCAAATTATGCTCTTCGTGAATTAATACACATTCAGAAATATCAAAATGATACAATTTATGATTTCAATCAGAGATTCAGTAAGTTGCAGAATAAGATACCTCCTAGATCAAAGTTTCCAGATTTTGTAGCACTAAGCATTTATTTGAATGCATTTGATCCCAAGACAAGGTATGAGCTGAGAAATAAATTCCTGAGAGATTTTGCTAAGGCTCAGAAGATGGTACAGACAATTGAAAACAACAAGAGGGCTATTGGGATAATCAGTAAAAGAGATATTCCTAGGGTTTCTCAGCAAAGCAACACATATAGGAATGAAAGGCCGAGGTTGCATGATATACCTTACAATGCAGACTAGAAGGATAGCAAACCTATAACAGCTAGGCCTAGAAACAAGGAAGCTCCTGATCCATTGACACAAGGAACCTATATGGTAAGTAACAATTACTTTTGTGAATTTTGTGATATGCCACATTCCCCAGATTATTGTGTTGTAGCCCAAAGAATGCAAGAAGAGGGAATGCAGATGGAAAACAATGAAGAAGATCATAGAGTATATCTGGCTTCAGATACTTTTCACCAGGTTGAGGAAGATGAAGGTGCAGCATGTCTTCCTTGCACAACAGATTGTCACAGAGAAAGTAGTGCATGTTGTGAGGAATCCAGTGAATATTCTAATGCTGATGATGAACCTAAGGATTTTGATCTGTAGTCAAGGGATTCTTCTATTTCTTATGAGGATCTGGATGAAGAGGCAATGGGAGATGTTGATTCATCAGATAGTAAGTGTACAATACCTCTGGTTGTAGTTGAAAGTTATGAAGATACATTTGATTATGATGAGGTTTGTACATTTGAAAGTGATTTCCAATTTTTTTCAAATTCGTTGTATGATGAAGAGTTAAATGAAGATCAGATGATTTTTTGCCAAGGTGTGTCAATGAGTAAGTTTTAGATATTTTCAAATCCATTCTATGAAAAGGAGGAAATATTTTCAGAGAAGCAAAATGATGGAATAAATAACCACACTGATGATGTTTCTGATTTCCCATTCTCTGATGGTATTGGATTTCTATTTGATGATGACAAAAGTGAGGAGTATAATTGTAGTGATGAAAATATAGAGACTTGTTCACTTGGTTGTGAACAGATTGCAGATTTGTTTACTTCTGAACACCAGGGATGTGCACATAAAGATGATCTTGAAGTTTTGTCTCCAACTTAATTTTTTTTTGACAGTGAAGAATCTTTGTGTAAAGATTCTTATGACTCCCTGTGCATTTCTTGGAATGATGGCAGTACTTTTGGTGTTGATCAAAAGTTTGTTTCCATTCAGGATGAGGTATGTGTTTTTAAAATTTCTAATCCATGTGAAGAAGACATTTGTTTGCATACCAAGGATGATAGAAGTCCAGATTTTATTGGTTCACATATGCATGATATGGAGAATATGAATCATGATCCAGTGTTGTCTCCGAATAGAGATACCGATGAGGTGCAAAAGGTTTCAGATTTGCTTGTTTCAGATAATGTTGGTCTAACAGAGTTTTTTGTTTTTCAAGAGAAGCACTTTGAGTGTGAATTTTTGATACAGCTGGGAGAGTGTTTCATAATACATAACAGTGAGAAAGATAACACAAAAATTTGCATTAAATATGTATGCATTTTGTATGTTGGCAGAGATTTGTATAATGATGGAGAATATAAATTACAAAATGGTGTAGGGATTTTGGGCCAGGCTGAGCATAGTGATTCTCTAAAAAATTTCAATAATAGGAATGATTGCATATGTGTCTTCAAGAAGAATCTGATGAATTCAAAACAAAACCTGGTATTTGACAGGGGAAAGTATGATTTGAGTTTCAGACTGTAACAGCTCAAAACAGGAGAAGTTAACACACAGAGGATTGAGGGTTGCCAGTGCATGGACAACTCTTACTTATTCTTTTTAAAATTATTTTCCATGCATAGTAGTTTAGGGGTTTTGGTTCACCTCCACCTTACATTCCTTTTGCATCCTTTCCATCATGCTTTCTGTCCTTTTCCAGTTTTCTCATTTTGTGTCTAGTCTGCTCACCCAAAGATTCTAGATCCTTGCAATGATCTCACTATCATTCATCCCCAGAGGGAGCCACTATTGGAACTATTAAAATCTGATATTTTTACATAGGATTTCATTCTTAATTTTCCAAATAGGTTCCTTCTTGAACATTTTTTTCCCATATTTTACCATTTTTCCCCCATTAAATCCCTCGAGTTATGCATTTTTCATGACTGGGTCCATATCGGCATAGGTCCATGACTGTCTCCCCGACACACGTGATTGTTTTATTCTAACATTTGCATACTACAGGTTGTATCGGCATAACTCCTTTGATGTCTTGATGATCACAAGTCTTGTGCATTCACCTATCGGCAGAGGTTTCATTGTTGGAGCAGTGTCTTATCGAACTAAATCTGTCTTCCCCGACATTGCATATGGTGGTCTTTGGTGAGAGTTGGGTTATCAGAAATTGTCATGGCGATTTCGTTTTCTCACGCCGACCAGCAAGTAAGGGATGCATATCGGGGGGAGTCATTGCTATCGTTCTAAGGTCTTGGCGAGTGACCTTCAGTCTCGCTGACCTTACACATGGATTCTCTTTGAATATACTTTCGATGTGACTATGGTGGATTCAGAGTAAGTCTCGACGAATGTAGGAGGGTCTCACCGATGAGACATATGAGGACTCTGTTGGCATAAGGTTTGTGGTGTCTCACCGAATGACATTTGGGTTTCATTTTGGCCAGGCAGATTATCTTTGGTGGGAAGTCATAGCAACTTCTAGGTGTCTCACCGACTTGTGCAAAGAGCTTTTGGTATGAGCATTGAGTTTGTGGTAGGAGGTCATAGAAAAAAGGTTGGGTCTTGCTGACAATGTTCAAAATGGATTTCTCTCGGTGTGAGAATGGCCTTTTCTCAGCGATCATGTGTGCTCGGGGTACTTCGGTGAGACTATGGTGTTTTCGGTGAGTGGTCACGGCGATATGCATTTGTCTTGCCGATGAGGCATAGGGTTTCTTTCGGACGGCTTTCGGCGAGAATTTTGATTTCTCTTGGAAAAATGGTATGTGCTTGGATGGAACTTTCAATATAACAATATAGTCTACAGGAGGTCTTCCAAACAGTTGGATGTTATAGCAACATACATGAAGCAGATAGGCTCGTCGGTGAGATACAACATAAGTCACAGTGACTGTGGATGAAGCCAATGGAAATCATCGGGGAGAGATATCTTGTGTCTCAGCGAGTGAGAGCATGTGAAGAATTTCATTTCGATGTAACATTCCACTATCTACATGATGTTTCCCCAACTCCACGAGGTCACAGTGAAACGTAAAGGAATAAAAAAATACTCTTTGACTTCGATGTAACATGCAATGTGTCACGGCGACATACATAATTGATTCTCGGTGAAACTCAGGGTGATCTACATGAGGTTTCCCCGATATTTGGAAGCTATAACAAAGTGGGTGAAATGAATTATGCATCTCGGTGTGAATCTTCTATTGTCTTGGCGACCAAGAAACGTTGAGGGGTTCTCGATGGGAATTTTGAGTTCGATATGAGTCTCTTCGATGGTGGAAATTCATGACGAAGGTGAGCAATGCAAGTGGAGCGATGAACAAATGAATATCCTTCGGCATGACTGTGAGTTATGTCTCGCCGACTATTTACAGATGGTAACAAAATTTCAAGCACTATGGCCAACATGTAAGATGTTGGATAACCGTTGTAGGCCAACATTGTTTGAGCCCGAATTTTGTGCTGGGCCGACATTGAGTTTCAAATGTTTTATTTTCTTAATGCTGGTGTATAAATATGCACCCGAATTGTAATAGAAAAGGATTAGATTTTAGAATAGATACAGTAGATTAGGAATGGACACAGTAGAATAAAGTTTTCATTCCAGAGACTATGTTGCATGTTTTCAAATGGCGATTCCCATGAAATTCAGTTGGTGTGGTAGTTTATTTTTGGTATCAATTGTATGTTGAGTTTATTGAAAAGTATTGCTAAGCTGTCTCCATGTTGATTCTTTCTAGTTATTTAAATTGAAGTAACAAGCTTATTTTCAATTTACCAGTGCACATTTGTTGTATCTGTGTGATTAATTGATTGGTTCTCTCAAGCAGAGATTAAATCCTTTTTGTTGATCACAGTAATCAGGAAGATTCATTTGGATTATTAAAGTAGAGCTTAGTAGTCATAATCCTACATTGTTTATACAAGTTATGAACAAATCATATGCCTGCAATTTGATTTTCTACCAGAATAAGTTGCCCACTTTTGTTTCATTTGACTCCACATACCCAATAAGGCACTGGTCTCTACATTTCATCATTTTGAATTCATTTAGTTTCTTTATATCTATTAATTAAGCATTTTAGGATTTAGATCAGAAGCTTACTAATAAGTTTGATTTCAATTGTTCACTTCCATATGCCATTATGTACAAAGCATTTTAGAAGGATAATCATAAGATAAGCCTGCTCAATTCAAAAGGTACACCCCCCAGGTTTGCAGCACCTAAAGAGTAGAAGGTTGAGTTCTCTTGACCTTGTCTGTTACCCTAAAGCATATCAAGAGATTGGCAGCCTCTTGAGGCATTCAGTCTGCGTTTTTGAGAGCTAACACCTCCTTTTCCATAGGATCAAGGGGATGGATGGGATTGATGAGGTCTGTTAGGAAGGATGCATCTTGTTTATACCAAAGATGGATACTAAACTAAAAGATTGATATGACATGGGATACTCAGAACTGACTAGATCTAATGATACAAGTGGATCTCATTTATTAAGGACCAAGGAGATAAGGGAATAGCTTGATGACACAACACAAGACATGAGACACAAGACACAAGACTGACACACCCTAAAGACCTAGGGGCTCAGGGGTTGATCAAAGACTAGCCTTGCCTACATGAAACCCCAGAGCCCTCGTAGTTTGATAAAAGACTGACAACTGACCATGGATAAAAGCGAGAAGAGGACGATGGAGACCTTGATGGATGATAGGATAGAAAAAATCCCAAAGAGGACAATGAAGATTGATAATAGATGATAAAGATAGGATGGAAAAAAGGAGAAAATCCCCTGGGGTGGATCAAATGATCAACTTTGCCTACGTGAAAGTGCAGGGGCGACGTAGTTCGACAAAAGACCAAAGACAAATGATGGATAAGGGATCGTGATAAGATAACCTGGATAAGAGGATAAAATGATGTGACTGATACGATGAGACAAGATGGACCTGAAGGATAAGATAGGATGGTGGTGATCACAAAGCTCAGGGATAGGATAGTTAGCCAAATCATCAAAAGATGAATCGGGAGGATGGCATGATGGAGAGATAAGTGATGAGAAGTGATAAGAGATTGGAAATATGTGTGAAATAGGTGGGAGTGATGACAGTAAGATAGATGGCATTGGGTTGCATGAAGGGGTAGGCTATAGATACATACTAATGACAAGGGATTATGAGATGGGATGAGGATAGAGATAAATGGATAGGGAGATAAGGATGGGTGGATAGGAACATAAGGATGGGGAGATGAAAATAATTGATTGGATTGGTAAGGAGATAAGGATAGGGATATGGAGGGGATGATAAGATCAATGAATGATGTCTCCAAGGAATATGTCACAAAAAAGAAAATTCCCCTACTCTAGATATGTGAAGCATGATGAGGCAAGAGGAATGGAAAATGGGGGGATCGGAAGATAAAGGAGATAAAGGGAGGAGGATATGAGGGGTGGATGAGGGAAGGAGATGGATGTGGAAAGGAATACAATAGTGTATGGAAAAAGGGGGAACATATGCCAAGAGGTTTCCAAAGCATGTACATATTTTTTCCCCTATCTTTATCAAGATCACAAGAAGAATGGATGGATTGGGATAAATGGAATATGACAAGCAAGATGTGTAAGATAGGTTAGATGGAGGAGATGGGTGAAGGATGGAGTTGCCCCCAAGTTTGGAAGGAAATGGATGGGGAATTTACACATGATGCTTGTTTGCCAGGTTTTCATCATGGTACCTATCCAAGGCGCTTGTTTGCCAAGTTTTCACCATTGGACGAATTATTTCTCTACTTTTTTCTGATTTTTTTGACTTTTCTGACTCTTTTTTTTTTAATTTGTGGATTTTTTATTTATTTTTTTTACCTTTTAATTTTTGGATAGTATGCAGATGGATATGGATAAGGATAGGGATGTGGATAAGTGGATTTAGAAGATATGTGATAAGGAGATGGATGGAGGACTCAAGCATCAAGTTCCATAGGAGGTATTAAGAGCCCATGTGTGAAGTGACTATTTGATGTTGGTACAACCTTATTAGGATAAATGGATTATTTAAGAGAATGGATTAAAGGGATTTGATGGGGGAGATATGTGGGATAATGGATGGGATGTTGGAAAATTTATGGATGGAAGGATGGGGTGGATGTGTGATGGGGTGATGAGTTTAGGACCAACAATGGCACATATGGTGGTGGATGTGAGAGGATAGGAGGATTAATGGATGGAGAATGTGGGGATAAAGGAGGAGATGGGCCAGTGACTTTTGGGACATAAGGACCCAAGATAGATTTAGGAGATGGAGGATGTGTATGATTGGATTTTGGATTAGCAACTTTGGATGTTGTTATGGATGCTTCATTTGAAGGCACTGCATCTTTTTTTTTTTAGGATCCACATGGTTTTGATCTTTTCTTTGGTGGGCCTTTGTGGCCTACGGATTTGATTTGGATTTTGGATTTGATTTTTCTTTTCGTCAACATGTCTCTTTAAGGAGACATGAGGAGCTTTAGATTCATGTGGATGTTTGGATTTATGCATGTTTATTTTGGCATCCAAAGTACTTTTAGTAGCAATGGGATGGGTGTAAGGAGATGGATGATGCAAAGGAAACATGAATGGACTGATGGAGGTAGGATTTTTGGGATGATATGTGGATGAAGGATGCATAGGTACGTTCCTTTGTTGATCCTAATTAGGGAACATGAGAGTGGGATGTTTATGATGGGTGACATGGATAGGTTATGGATGGATGAAAGGATGAATAGGACAAGATGGAGGAGGTGATTTTGGGATATAAGGGCCCAAAATAGACATAGAATGTTGGAGGATGTGTGATGGTGGATGGAGGGACATAAGGACCCAAAATGGATTCGGAAGATGAAGGAGGAATATGGATGGTTGTTTTGAGGTGATACGATGGAGGGGGGATGGCATAAAATGATTTGGTGGAATGATGGGCAGAGCCTAATATTCATTTGGAGGAGGCTCGTTGAGGACATATAGAGGTTGTAACAACATTTTTGGATTGTGATTCATGAGCAGTACATCTAAGACCTCGCGTATAGATTGTTCTTTGACTTGGATGGGCTCTAAAATACCTTGCTCATGAAGGCCTAAACCTTTTCCTTGATATTTCGTGTTCTTGAGCATTTGATCCACAATAGGATTTGTGTTATTCTGGAAGAATGATGCGAGTCCATTATTAGACAGAGAATGATGGGTGATGTGTGAACCCCAACCTTGGTACCTACAAAACAACAAGAATAAACTAGTTAAACAAGAGATTGCAAGCCAAAACAAGCATTCCCCGTGAAATCCATTTACAAATTCAAAGTAGGAAA
Organism: Sequoia sempervirens; assembly: GCA_007258455.2. Taxonomy (NCBI): domain Eukaryota; kingdom Viridiplantae; phylum Streptophyta; class Pinopsida; order Cupressales; family Cupressaceae; genus Sequoia; species Sequoia sempervirens. The sequence continues at coordinate 54,722 of VDFB02388861.1, read as the reverse complement.
GAAAACAATGAAAAGCATAATAAAAAGAACAAAATAGATTGAATCTTAATTCAAATGCACAAACTCATGATCCCATGGGGGAATTGGTGCCAATTTGATATGAAAATTAGCCCTTTCCCAATTCCTAAGATGCAAACTTGATGTGTTGAAGATGATTGATCCACTTTGTTGGTGAAGGATGAGAGCTCCAAGCCAAAAATCTGCAAAAACCTAGCTAAGAACTCAATGATAATGGATAAAATTTGAGAGATATTTGAGCATGGTAACTTTACATAAATTGTGGATGATAAAATGAGGATATAAGCTCTTTATTTATAGAATGCCAAGATGGATGAATGTCCAAATTTGAGCAATGTGGGACTAACAGTCATCCAATGGAAAGATGCCACTTGTCAAGCTATGAATGGATGGAGGATGTGCAAGATTTGGGGATTGTGCCAATAAATGCATAATTTTGAATTTCAAATTTGCTGAAATGACATGTAAGAGGGAAGGGAAAATGCAATAAATGTCACTTGGCTCAAGACAAAGGACATGTAAGATGAATTTATTTCCTTGTTGGATGTACATGTTGACTTGGAATTTTTGAATTCAAATTGAGAGATTATTCCAAAAGATGCCTTGTGAGGAAAATAGGGATTTAATAAATGAATTAAATCTATTTTCATGTGCAACTTGCATTATCTAGAGGATAAGACATGAGATGAGATTAAATTAATTAAGGGTTAATTAATTTAATGAGAGAGGTTAGATGATGTGACCATTTGACTCAAATTTATGGATTTATTTAAATCAAATAAGAGAGGAATATGATAAGAGGTTAATTAAATAAGGATTTTGATTTATTTAATTAAAAGAGATGGTGTTAGATTAAATCAAATAAGGTTTTAATTTATTTAATTTAATGGATAGACTTTAGATATTTAATCAAATAAATTGATTATTTGATTAAATAGGGATAATTAGATCAAATGGATTGATTTAATTAACAAAAGAGATTGACTTAATTAGATAAAATGATTTATTCAATTAAGAGGGGAATATTTATGAATTTAATCAGATAAGGAGATTTGATTAAATGGTTAGACCGAGGAATGATTTAGGAAGAAACGATGTTAGTAAGTCAGGATCAGATGCACAATGTCAATCGGTATATTTTACGTGTCTATAGGTGGTATATATGCTTTGTTTTTCTTCTACAAGGAGACCACCATGGAGGAATGTGAGAGTACCAAGGGGATATAAAAGTGGTGTAGGGATATTAGGTTTAGGCGACAATGGAGGATCATGAGATTGAGATGATGGGATGGCAGCATCTTGATCAGGAGGAGTGAGTGGTAAGGGATCAGGAGAGGGATTAGGTGATAAGATAGGATTTGGATTTGTGACAGCGAGTAATAAGGGCTCATGTGATGGAGTAATCAGATCTTGAGTGTCAAGGGGATCATGGGATGAAATGGATGGGGGATTTTGATCTTGAGGTGGACTAGATGGGACGACAGGATCTTGATATGGAGTAGGGGCCTTGGATCAAGCTCTTGGCATGACTCATCTTATGTGGGTGGTATGATAACAGAGTGTTGGAAGGAATCATCAAGTGGGGGAGATGGAAAGATGGAGGATTCATGAAGTTAATGGGAATGGATTTCGATGATACTAGGAGTGGGAGAAGCAGATTAGATTTGGGTGTCTTCACTGGCTTGGGTGGATCTAGGAGTAGAAGAGGGTGATTGGGTTTGATTGTCTTTGATGGGTTCGATGGCTCTCGAAGTAGGAGATGGGTGTTCAATGGATTTGGTGGGTGTGATGGTTTCAATTGTTTGAGTGGTGCTATGGGTGGTAACATCAATGATAGGTGTGGTACAGAGAAGGGTCTCATCACTAGTGACTGTTGATGATGGATTGGGATGACATGGTTCCACAACTTCAAGGTGTGGATTTGCGGATGTCTTCTTTGTCATAAGTCCTTGGAGAACTTCTGGAGTGAGAATCGTGCATACTCTAGGCTTAGATGGCATAGTAGGAGTGGATGAAGGATTAGGGATTGGTGGACTAGGATTAGATGGAGGAATGGGATTGGATGTAGGACTAGGAGTAGATGGAGGATTCAGATTAGATGGAGGGTTAAGGTACGAATATTGAGATGGTGAACTAGAATAGGAAGATATGGATGATGGATTGATGTTAGGGGAAGTAGATGGGGAATTAAGATAGTAATATTGGGATGATGGATTAGGACAAGAGGATATGGGTGGTGGATTGTAATAAAGGTATTGGGATGGTTAATTAGGATGGGAAGATTGAGATGGTGGATTGAGATAGGAGGATGTAGATAGTGGATTAGGATAGGAAGATGTGGGCATTGGATTAGGATAGGTTGATGGGGGTGTAGGATTAAGATAAAATGGTGTGGATGTTAGATTAGGATGCGAAGACTGGTAAGGAGGATTAGGATAGGGGGACATGGATGGGGGATTGTAATAGGAGTATTGGGATGGTAGATTAGGATGGGAAGATTGAGATGGTAGATTGGGATAAGATGATGTGGGTGTTGGGTAAGAGAAAGATGTAAATGAAGGATATGATGAATATGTAGATGGGGAAGATAATGAATATCCTTTGTTAGAGGTAGCATAAGGAGCGTTATTAGGCATGGATGAAGACATAATAGGATAGATCAGAGGGGTAATTGGATTTCAAAAAGTGGTTGGGGAAACCTCACTAGAAATGATAGCATCAAGGGGATCTACATCATATACCTCTTGATCAACAAGACTTTCGTTATCATCATCAACATAATTAGGGTTTCCCTTCACCACTATTTTTGGTTGCACTGATGAAGAATAAGGATTCATGATGTCATATGGGATGAATACAGATTGAAAAGATGGGAATGGATGATTAGAAGGAAGGAAAAGATGATGGAAAGGTAAATCGGATGGATTGGAAGAAGATGGAAGAAGGAATCTTAAGATTTATTTTGATATCAGAAGATCTTGGATGGAGATGGACTAAAGCTCATAATCAAATTGGGTGAAAGCTCAGATCTAGATTGAGTTGAAGCTCATATTAGGATGATTGGATGATGCGATGGGATTGATTCTAAACCAAGTTCAGAGGTTTGATGGGATTAGATTACCACAAAATGATTACGACCCCAAATCTATTTCATGATAGAAATAGATTGATTAGGTGATCGGATAAGGATGTGGTTGGATTAGATTGGATAAGATCAGTTGATGAAATGATTGATAAGATCGAATGATAGATGGGATAGGATGATAAAAGGGATTCTAAACCAAGTTTAGAGATTACCCTAGGTGACTTAGGGTGTTGATTGATCAGATAAAAGGATAAATAGATGATGATGGCACTGAATCCTCCTCAAGATGGGAGCAAATTGATTGGACAGAAGATGATAATAGAATCAAGATGAATGACAATCTTTAGCAGATATGAATGATGTTGATCGGATTTAGACACCTAAGCCAATTCAGATAATAACCTCTAAAATGAATTTTAGGGGATTTGGATCAAGAAAATGATGATGGATATGTAACCTAGAGTCATTCTAAGATGTATCTATTTTATTTAGATGATGAATGAATGACCTGCAGATGGACTAAAGTGGAGATTACAGATGAACAGAAGGTGATAAAAATGTTTGGATCATGGAAAACGACTGGGAAAATGTCAAGACAGAGTATAAGGTTGCAAGGTCACCTAACTGGGGGACAAGGTCACCCAACTAGAGGACAAGGTCACCCAACTAGAGGGAAAGGTCACCCAACTGGTGGAAAATTTGCCTATTCACTAAAATTGGGCAAAAATGACATAAAACGACTGACAGAACAACCTGCAAGGAAAATGAGATAGGTCATTTTTAAAGCAAAATTGCCCATCCAAGGGACACACTCACCCAACTGAGGGCACAATTGACCAAATAGGTGGAAAATTCACCTATTCATTGAGAACAGGAAAAAACAATGGAAAGCAACAAAAAATGACTAACATAATGACTTGGATGGAAGACGGGATAGGTCATTTTTGAAGCAAAATTGCCCATCCAAGGGGCACACTCACCCAACTAATGGCACAATCAACCAAATAGGTGGAAAATTCACTTATCCACTAAAAACGGGCAAAAACGATGGAAAACGACACAAAACAACCTTGAAGGAAGATGGGATTGGTCATTTTTTAAGCAAAATCACCCATTTCAAGGGAAAATCCACCTGTTTAGGGAAAATTCACCCATCTAGAGGGCAGGCTCACCTATCCATAGGGAAGGCTCACCTATCTAGGGGTTAGGCTCACCTGTCTAAGGGTCAAGGTCGCCCAACCAGGATGCAGACTATTCAAGGGACAGAATCACCCATCCAGGGATGCAGATTGTTCAGGGGATAGGGTTGCCCATCCAGGGATGTAGATTATTCAAGGGACAGAATCGCCCATCTAGGGATGTAGACTATTCAGGGGATAGGGTCACCCAACCAAGGATGTAGACTATTGAGGGGGCAGGGTCGCCCAACCAAGGATGTAGAGTGTTCAGGGGATAAAATCACCCATCCAGGGATGCAAACTATTCAGGGGATAGGGTCGCCCATCCAGGGATGTAGACCATTTAGGGGATAGGGTCGCCCAACCAAGGATATAGAGTGTTCAGGGGACAGAATCGCCCATCCAGGGATGCAGACTATTCATGGGTCAAGCTCGCTTGTTTAGCAGGAAATGGGTGACTGTGAAGACTGTTTGATTGATAGAGTAACAGACAGGAAGCAGAATTGCCCTTCTAGGTGTAGGTTCGCCTATTCAGGGGGCAAGTTCACCCCTCCAAGGGTCAGCCTCACCTATTTAGTAGGAAATAGGCAATTTTGAAAGGAGATAACTGAGAAATAACTCAAACAGGAAGTAGGGTCACCCTATAGATAGCAGGCTCGCCTATCTGGAGGTCAAGCTTGCCCAAACAAGGAGTAGACTCACCTAAACGACAGACTTAGAGTGGACTAGAAAGAAAATGGCTAACTATGACAAAGGACAAAAAAATAGCAAGCAACAAGTAGAAGGCCAAGGCTGACTAGACTAGTAAGACAGGCACTAGTTTTGCATAAAGAAAATAGTTCAAACAGCACAGTCCTAAGATTAGTATGAACGGTATGGCCTACACAATCCTCTAACTAGGTTGAACAAGGTGATCTAGGGAGTCCTTGATATATGCACGGTACATGAGGCACAACCGTGAACACTAGCCCATCACAAGCATGAGTTGGGAACCCAAGTGAGGTACTGAAGGCTTAGACCAACTCTTCACGTTTATCTAGGTATCACCCTAGCTTCGACGCTCTACCAAACACGATGTGACTAGATTAGGGTATAGCTTTGGCCTCCCCCTTTATATACCTTGCCGATACACGTGGTTGGGATTGTTCCTTGGGGTGATGAAATCCCCAAGTAGGTCCTGCTAAAAAAAGAACACTAACTATTTTTGGCTACTCCCCAGGCTCACACAAAGTGCAAGGGGAAAGCTTGAACAGTGTAGTGTCCCTTGGGTAACACAAAGGACTAAGTAAGCTAAGATTTCTCTTCACCCAAGATCACCAAATGGCGCAAGGGGATTGGATACATTAGTAGCTTACTTGACAAGCAAATCACACAATATATTGACTCCCCCTAATTAGATATATGTGCCTAGATTAATAAGCAGAAATGACAAACAAACTAAACTAACAACGTTGGGACCAATCATTCTGCAAGAAATTTTTAGTAGTTTGATCCTCCGGCCTTCGAAAAGTGAGAAATAGCTGCACAAACATTAGTAAAAATGCAAACACACTCACAAACAAACAAGTTAGGGGGTTATAACTTCAAAATGATGAAAAATAAACTCTAAAAATATAGATTTGAACCATTTTTTTACCTCAGAATCACTTGTCTAGGGGTCAGGCTCACCTATCTACAGGTTAGAATCACTGTCCAGGGGTTAGGCTCACCTATCTATACGTTAAAATCATTGTCCAAGGGTTAGGCTCACCCATCTATAGGTCAAAATCACTATTTAGGGGTCAGGCTCACCTATCTGTAGGTTAGAATCACTACCCAAGAGTTAGGCTCACCTATCTACAGGTCAAAATCACTATCCAAGGATCAAACTCACCTATTTGTAGGTCAGAATCATTGTCCAAGGGTCAGGATCACCTATCTACAGGTCAGAATCACTGTCCAGGGGTCAGGCTCTCCTATCTACAAGTCAGAATCATTGTCTAGGGCTCAGGCTCACCTATCTGCAGGTCAGAATCACTATCCAGGGGTCAGACTCACCTATTTGTAGGTCAGAATCACTATCCAAGGGTCAGGCTCACCTATCTGTAGGTCAGAATCACTATCCAGGGGTCAGGCTCGCCTATCTACAAGTCAGAATCACTGTCCAGGGGTCCGGCTCGCCTATCTGTAGGTCATAATCACTGTCTAGGGTTCAAGCTCGCCTCTGTGTTGGGCAGGCTCACCTGTCTGGGGGACAGGAGTGTAGGCTCGCTTGTCTATAGTTCAGGCTCGCCCCTTTGCTTGTAGGATCGCCTGTTTAGAGGGCAGAATCACCTCTACATGTAACCTAAACCTACAAAATGTCAAACAACAAAAAACGTAAAAAAAGGGACCTGTTTGTGGGTCCCACTGGGCATGCCAAAAAAGTGATCAATGAAATTTACCTATCCTAATTGATGCAAAACTAAATGAAAAGGAAAGAAAGAACACTAAAACACCTCAATGATTAGCCTAGTTGAACTTCAAACAAAAGAAAAGATGAAAAATAACAGATTTTACCTTTGTTCAAGTTGATCTTTGGTTGGCCCTTGGATTGTTGATGATGTGTTCTCCTTGATGGTAAGAGTCATAAAAGTGGATGCAAAACGATCAATGAAATGAAGATTCAAATGAGAGATGTGGGTATGTGAGAAAGTGAACAAAATGGATACAATGAAAGCTTGAAGCTATAGAGGATGGATGTAAGTGATTGAAGTTGCTTGAGAGAAGAAGTTGGAGAACTTGAAAATGTGATTGTAAGTTGAATGCATAATGTTAGAATGAAAGAGAAATCCTCTATATTTAGGGGAGAATTCTCTAAAGAATTGAATGGTTGAGATTTTTCCAACATGGGCAAGATGAAGGGTTGTGGTGAGCTGAAGACTCACAAGCCCTCACTTCTTTCCATGTGGAGGATGAAGTTTCACAAGGACAAATGAGGTGGAGAGAGTACAAGTGAGGTGGTGGTACTTGCAAGTACCTTGGGATGAGGTTGATGATGACAAGTGAGAGGACCATGGGAATGAGAGAATTTTTTGGGATAATAAGTGTGAATTTTAAATTCACATGATTGGGAGTATCTTGTGGACAAGGAAAGGTTCCCAAAAAGTAGGACTTTGACCCATGTGAATGATGTGACTTTTCAATGATTACATGGGGAAGAGGAGAGTCCTTGGAGGAATAAAAGTGAATTTTAAATTCACGTGGGGATAATAAAATCAATTTAATATTCCTTGGGAGATGAGAGAGTTGACTAAGATGTTGATTGGCTAGCTAATCAATGATTAGAAGACAGTTCTAATGGCTAATGAAGATTAGGAGCCAACTTTCAAAAGTTGGAGGATGTGACACATCCTAATTAAGGATTAGACATGTGCACATCCCTAATGATGGGATTAGGAGGTGGATTAGGATTAAGAAGAAATGATGGAGGATGTGACATGTGAGGAATCAAATAAATGTATTATTTATTTAATTCTTTTGAAGAAAAGGGGAATAAAGAGTAAGGTATTTAATTATTTAACTAGATACTTTAGTGATTTAGAAGAATTAAGGGTATTAATTAAATAATAGCAATATTACTTAATTAATGCAAATAAGAGGATATTTAGATGAAAATGGATAAATTTAGACAAATGTTAGTGTCCAAATTTAGGTGTCTACAAATACATTTTCCTATGAACTCATGGAAAGCATAGTCCATGGCCCTCTGAAATGTAGCTCCAGCATTTATCAATCCAAATGGCATCCTTCTATAAGCAAAATCCCCCCACTTCATGGTGAATGTTGTTTTCATCCAATCTTCCCTCACCACCATAACTTGATTATATCCAGAGAATCCATCCAAAAAGGACATCATCTGTGAACCATTGACTATTTGTAACACTTCTTCTAGTGAGGGTAGTGGATAATTATCTTTCTCAGACACCTTGTTGAGATACCAAAAATTAACACATAACCATATATCTCCATTCTTCTTCCTTATGGGTACTACGTTTACCACCCAAGTAGAGTGTCTGATAGGAAAAATTATTTTAGCTGATAAAAGCTTTTAGACCTATTTTTGAATTAATGGCTCTAAAAGTGTATTTACTGAACATTGTTTCGGTTGGAAAGGATTTGCAGTAGTCTTTAATGGTATTGTATGTAGAATCATATCCTAATAGAACCAACTCATTTCCTTTGGGAGGATGAGAATTGCACTATTCATTATAATGTGTAGTGGCTAGAAAAATATCCGAAGCAATTTTAAACTATGAACAGTCTACTTCAACATGAGCATTTGTATTATGAATTCTACACCAATTATTCATCGCAAGATCAACTAAATTCACTTTCGACGTGGATCTTTCATCAGAAGGATTAGTGTTATCTAAAGGTGTTGATACGGGCCTTCATTGTTTGGTCATGTATTCCAAAGTCTAGGTGGCCTTAGAGCATTATACACTCGATTTTGTGAATTTTGGTTGTTATTTTGAGCATAAAAGTTTTGATTTCTTAGTTGTGTAACCTCTATGGTTAATCATTTGAGTTGAGTTGTTGTTTCTTTAATGTCTTCCTTTTCATCTAAAATTTTAACATTCTAATTTTCCTGAGTTTGCGAGAAGAAAGAATTTTTGTTAGGATGCAATTCTATAATAGCTAGACCAGGATGAGGGACTAAAGCTTGACTATTTCCTGGTTGAAAAAAGGTATTCTAAGGAAATGTCCCATTCTGGACCAATAAGGGATAAACATTATTAGGAGTCATAGGGTGATTCAAAGGTACTCATTTACAGTTAGGATAAGATAGTTATTCAATCCATTTTTTCCATTTGCAGACAATCCATTTCTGAGTTGTTTCATTTCTAAATTTACACTTACAACTTTGACATAGGATTCGGGTAGAGTAGTAGGAGGATTTTCCCTTTGCTTTACAAACATAGCAGTTAAAGGATCCATTTTTGTATAATAAACTACAATAGTGGACAAATTATCCACTACATAAGGTGTCTGCAGCCTAGAATAAGCCTTTTGAAATCTGTCATTAAAAGCAGTTATAGGTTCTCCTTCGAACCTCTTGATTTGAGCAAATTGATGATACAACAAAGCAGGGTCAATCGATGTTCTAAATCTAGCCAAATTTTGACTTTCCATATCTTGCCATGATCTAATCGAATTATGAGGTAGGTTGATATACCATTGATAAACGTCATCGCTTAAGGTGTATGGGAACAACCTACATACAACATATTCATGTTGAATCCTTTCTCTAAAACACGTATACTTAAAGATACTAATATGGAACCTCTGCATCTTTGTGAAGATAGCATTTAGGACACAACTTATCAGGATTTTTAAGTAAATCATTATATACAGAAAATTGAATCGATGACTCTACGTTAAAGAAAGCCATCACTATGGGGGGAAATGGTGGTGTTACAACAGTCATATTTTGAGAATTTACACTTATACTTCCAGAATTTTGAGATCTAGATGGCGTTTGACCACTAAGCTTGACTAAAGTCACATGAGGATCACCAAATCGAGATCTAGTGACTCTATGTAAATCTATTTTAAAACCTAAAAAAACTAAAAGAACAATAATAAGGGCCCTCCTTCTAGTGTCAATTCATGTTGACAATGATGTCACTTGCAGCAACAGTGTAGATAAATTCATCACAGGCAAACCACAAAGAGCCTATCCTTCTTGAAAGATCTTAAATAGAGGCAACTAAGGGGTGTCTGTTTAATAGGAAAAGGTTGTCTCAGTTCAATCCCAAGTCTCCAATAGTCAGGTCTTGACCATACTCAGTTCACTTTAGGGTATGATGTGATATTGTTGTTAATCTCAAAGGGAATAAAATTGTTTGGAATCATATATACTAGATACCGAGTTTTAGTTCAATCATAAGATAATATCATGGAATCGAAAGATTCAAAATAATATTTCATGAACATCCACAAATTTTTCTATCACTTAAGTAGATTTAGCTTTAAGTGTTCAACAATTTCATAGAAAATGAATGATTTTCAATAAATTTCCATCCATTTGTCTATTTTTTGGGACATTTTCAAGAATTTAAACTTCTAAAATAAAGCATAAAAATATTGAAAATTAAAATTTCTCTTAGTTATTCTTCATGCATGCCCCAAAGAGTTAATCAAATCAAATCAAACCACTTTATACTTCACTAGATTGCTTCACAGCTACATATAAAATGGTGTGAGCTATTAAAGAGAGGGGATTTAGTTTGGAAACTGAGTAAGTTCTGCATGCACCCTTAAACAACGCAGCACGCAGTCTTGTTCGGTTGAACTAACAAAACTAGCTACAAAGATTCATGAGATAGGTAGCTATCCAATTGGCTTCGATATTGATTAAATTCTACATGCATACAAGTTTTTAGACCAGAATGATTCAAAAAAAAGGAAAAAAGAACAAAAATTAGAGAAGTTTTGACTCTTCCGACATCCACAAATTCTGAACTTAACTTAAAAAAAGATATCCTCTGGCCTTTTATAGAAATAAGACACAGATAGGATAAGACAAATACATGCTCAGAGGAAATCCAAGGGATGAATCACATCAAGTCACGTTGAATATAGTGACTATTAAGAGAATTGCAACCGAAGTCAATGATGGTCAACCTTAATCTGTACATTGAAGCACTTCAGGTTTTTCATCTTCTTATTATTAGGGTTCCTTCTTGGAACCAAAAAAAATTGTTCAAATAGATTGCAGGAACTTCTGATATATTCAGAATGATCAAGTGGAATTTACTTTCCTACATTCAGGTTCATCAGGCTCTATTTGAACATTCCAGGAGTAAGTAACCCCTGGGATGTATACACTTCTATGTTGCATGCTTAAACTCTAGAGTCCCAGTTTCCCAGTATCCAATGTATCTTTGTAATGAACTCTATCCCAGCATGAGCTTCTAAAGCATATCATTGAACCTTGTAACACTATCAGATCTGTCTACAACTTTGATTTTCTTGGCCATCCATACCCAAACTCTGCATCACAATCTGCATCTCCTATAATCACAAATTCCACTCATTAAATCCCTTTTAAGAAAAATGTTTTATTTAAACAAAATCTCATGTAAATAAAACCATCATTAAAATGATTATCCTTTAAATTTCCCATATATAACATGCTCTTAGCGTATCACAAATCCTTGCATAATTATCTTTTATATACCGAGTTACCGGACTATTGGACTCATTAGATAACCTTAAGATTTTAAAACTTCATTTCACATCATTACCCAGTACCTGGTATTTAACTTTACCCATGAATTTTCCCCGGACTTCAGTTTTACCCAAATTTCCATCTTACCAGACCTCATCTATTGAACCAAAACACTTTGCTCAATGTTTGCATTACCTTTTTCCTTCTCAATATTCCTGGTTCCCAGTATCCGATACCTAGAACACTACATTACGAAGTATTATTTTACTAAAGATTTATTTTTGCTCTTCATTTATGGTGATCTCTTCAACTAGCCAGCATCTGCCATAGGTGTTAGTTTTCACTTGGGTCCCCAAGTCTTACAGTCTTGGGGCATGTTGTGAGACCATACAACAACTGCCTCTACATCATGTCATTAAAATAACCTATAAAAGTAATTTGGTTTTGGTTTCCCTAACAAAAGACCAAGAAGCTCTGATAAATCATTAATACATTTGTGCTTGATCTCCATATAATTTCTATGACTAATTTTTGCGTAGGGTTTCTTAATGATGTTGAAATATGCATGGATTGCACTTTCAATATCACCAAGATTAATCTTTTGAATAGCAAGAAAGCTACTCAACATTCTAGTTTCAAATCCAATGAACTAGCATATGCATATTTTTCATGAAAAGCCCAAAAGATTATTAAAAAAAACTATTATCATTGCTTCTGCACATGTTTTTCTAAATGTGGGAAACTTTAATGCCCCTTGAGAAATTTCTACAAGGCATTAAAATGGGAATAAATTCTTTTTTTCATATAAAATACATACCATACAAAACGTAGCACTATGGGAACCCTCTTAAATGTGCGTGACAAGTGTGAATGAGCTTCAGGAACTCCTATTTTCTTGCAACGTGCCTATACATTCATCTGATATATCCATGCTTGGATAGACTTCTTCAATGCCATTATTGTAGCTTCTTCAATGTCATTTTACTAGAACCCTAAAGCTTCTACTTCCTATGTCAACTACCAAAAGTGAAACTCTTCCTCCTTTACTTTTTGGCGCCTTAAAGACAGGTGGTCAATTTCTTATTTCCTTTTGGTTAAAATCTTTCATTTTTTTCCATCGTGTTAACCTTTACCTTTTACTTTTTTTAAAAACACTTAAAATTTAACAATGTCCTCAATAAAATACTTTTAAAACAAAAGTATCAATAGGAACATATGAAGGAGGTTTGTGCAAAGGTGAGAAGTCACTTAGATAAAAAAAAATAGTAAGTATAAGGATAAATATAATTATAAAAGAAGGCATAAGCACTTTATAGTTAGAGATGAAAAAATGTAAATATGATCGCACAAGTTAAAGATGAAATTATGTAAATTTTCTTGGATTGAAAGATGACATCAATTAATACTCTTAACTGAGGAATTCAAACATAGTGATGTGTGAGAATTAGAAAATTAAATGAGTGTAAAAAATATTTCTAGAAAAAATAGGGTGATAATAAAAGCACAACAAACAATGTATAAGAAAAAATAAAGGATCAATCAAAACGATAAATAAGAAATTTAAAGACACATAGAGGATCAAGAATGAGGAGAACAACAAATGTGGCTCAATAAAAAGAATAAAAATAAAATTGAAAAATTGAATGTGATAATGCTTTTGGTAAACATGAATAAAATATGTTGAGGATAATTTATATTATTTTGTAATAAAAAAATCACAGACAATGAACATAGAGATAAAACTAAATAAAGAGAAAAAAGTGGCATGCTCATGAACACTCTTGTGAACATAAACCAAATTAGAGGTACCTTTACACCATCCACATATTCTCTATGATTGTAAATAATCAAATAAAATAAATGAAAATTAAATTAAATAAGTAAACCATATCTCAATGGTAGGAAAAATATCACAAGGCTTTTCTTCATTAAGGTGGTTCTCTATGTTTGTTGGTAAATAGATGTATTGGAAAGTTCACACTATGTTAAAAGATTCACAAGAGAAATTTGAATTGACCCCCCTTGAGAATAATTATAAATATTGAAAAGAGTATGGAAGAAGAGTTCATGGTAAAAAATGTGAGGAACACCTTAGGAGATTCAATAATAGCCATGAAGTGAATATCATCCTTAATTTGTAAAGGCCATGATATATATTACTAGGGATTAGGTTGGGAGAAGAACTAAGTGTTATTGAGGAATGCATGATATTTTTTTCATCAATAATTTGAAGGTCATTCTCAATTGATCCATGTTGAGATTGAAATATATATTATGATAAAGTTATTTTATCATATACTACCATATTATCTTATTTCTTATGTTGGATAATGGGATATCTATGTATGAGACTACATGATATGTTTGTATACTATATTCATGAAAAGATGATGCATTATGAGAGTGGATATAATGTCTCATAGTTCAATCATAATGGGTATCTATAAATATTGTAACATTAGATAGTGTAGATGAATCAATAAGGCCTCCTAAGAAAGACTACCAAATTTCAAAGATTAGAAGTATTATGCAAGTAATCTCTAGGATAAGTAGTAAATTATTCAATTAAAGTGCATGAAACATTAATCAATATTATGAAAAATTTATCCTTTTAGCTCAACTAAATCCATCAATCATTATGTCTCTTATAATATATCCATTGTAAGGACGATGAACTAGCCTAACATGAAAGCTAAAAACATCCATAACATTCATAACACTATCACGAGTTACAAGTATTGAAAACATACATATTGATTAATAGAGTACAATTAGTTTATTTAATAGGTTTGTGTGGACCGGATTGTAACAATATATCCATAAATGATGAACCAAAAGTGTGTGCATGTGGAATTTAATTGTGGGCTTTAAAAAATAGCCACTTTGAGATGGGGGGATAAACCATGAAAGAAGCTCACGTTAAGGCATGTGGTAAATTGGATAAGTGATTTCAGCTAGAGGTCCCTACTAAATAAATAAAATATATCTTAAAGGGTTATAAAATAGAGGATGCATAATAGAGTTGCACATTTTCAAGGTTAAATTAAATAAGATGGCTTTAAAATAGAGAGATGTTATGAAATGAAATTATTTTTTACATAATTGGGATTTAAAAAATTCAAAGCTTTTGTTATTTTATTAAAAAATGAGAAAATAGTATTCTTCTTAAGAAAAAACTTCTTGAAAGTGAAATGGACTAAGACCTTTTCAAAGGACTAGACCTTTTCAAACTACCATATTTTAATGTTGAATGTAATAATATAAAAAATATTTAAATATATTAAAATGAATAATATAAAAAAATTGTTAGGTGAAGACTTACATATACTATATCAATCACGTACCTTTATTTTAATTTAATTTGCCTTTTATTAAATCGCTTTAGATAAATAATTGTTGAGACCTTCAAACTATGAAAACAACTGCTTTTACTTAGTAAGCCATGTGGATTGAAATTTCCGTCATTTGTTGGACACAGTTGAACTGAAGTCGCTGAGATGTTTTTAATAGAAAAAAAACTTCAAATTTGTGAGCGACTTGACTCGGTTTCTTTGTAAACTCGAATGTGAAAGGGTAAGCACAAAAAGACTTTCAATTTGATCTGGTCAATTTCCCTGCAACATATCATTGCCTGTGCTCTCTGCTTATAAATTGCGCCTGCTGCGATCTTTTATTCACGCATCACTAACGCATCTTCTTAGCTTTTCCCTTGTTAACAGCCAATTATGGGCAACACCGTGATTGCAAGCTTTTTCATTCTCATTGTCTTTGCCATGTCTGCAATGTGATCGGGCAAGGCGGAAGAAGAAGATATAAGGAAGCCCTATATTGTTCACGTGATCAAATCCATGAAACCCCAGCATTTCAATTTACACCGACACTGGTACTCTTCAATGCTCAGCCAGGCCTCTGGATCGGATCCCTCTGCAAATGAGTTGTTATATACATATGATACTCTGTTGCACGGCTTTGCTGCGAGGCTGAGTGAAGCAGAGGCTGAAGCCATGGAGGGTATGGAGGGGTGCTTGGCCGTAATCCCTTCTTCCCTTGATAAAGTTGCCACTACCCACACGCCAGAGTTTCTGGGTCTCTCTCCTCCTCGTCTTCTCCTGGATTATGGCCGTCTCAATACTCTACTTATGGCGAAGATATCATCGTGGGCGTGATTGATACGGGAATATGGCCCGAAAGCAAAAGCTCTAATGATGCAGGCCTTGGACCTGTGCCCTCCAGATGGAAAGGCATATGTGAAAGCGGGCGGGCCTTCAATTCATCGCACTGCAATCGAAAAATCATTGGAGCTCGATACTTCTACAAAGGCTACCAAAATAATAAGGCTACTAAAATTAACGCAACGGTGGAATACATGTTCCCGAGAGACACCCACGGGCATGGAACGCATACCGCCTCAACTGCCGTGGGAACTGCGGTAAGGGGTGCCAATTACCTCGGTTTCGCCAACGGAACGGCCAGAGGAATGGCTCCTCAAGCCAGGCTGGCCATCTACAAAGCCTGCTGGGCGCCTGGAGGAGATTGCGACGATAGCGACGTCGTTGCTGCGATGGAACAAGCCATTGCTGATGGCGTCGATATCCTTTCTATCTCACTTCACTCACGCGATTTGCCATTTGACGTTAGACGTGTCGCTGCATTTAGGGCCGTGGAAAAAGATATTTTTGTTTCTGCCGCGGCAGGAAACTATGGACAATTTTCATCTACTCTGAGTAACACCGCGCCATGGATTACAATCGTAGGTGCGAGCAGTATCGACAGAGATTTCCCTGCTTGTCTAGTATTGGGCAACCAGGAGATATACAGAGGCACCGCCACCTTCAATGGAGGAGATGGAAAATTGCAAGGTCCATTCCCTTTGGCCTATGTCTCTGTAGATTCAAAAAAGAATCCCCTGTTTCCCACAGCCAGCTGATAAACTCAAATAGAAAACAAATGAAACCAGACAATTACATACAGCTGCAATTGAATATCAATTAACATTAAACTATATTAACCATACCAAGAATTCATAAAAATAACAGAGTGCTCTGTTTTTATCAGAAATATAATTATGTGTTCTGTTTTGAAAATAGAACTGTTCTGTTATTGCCACGCACAAAGAATATAGGATAATGCTTATAAAAAGATAAGATGCAGCATCTAAGACAGTCCGCTGCCCACAAAGAAAAGCATATAAAAACAGAAAATTGCTGAGTTTTTCCTAAGCTAAGCATGCGTTGCATGTTTTATTTGAATAAAGCAAAAAAAACAACTTTAAAAGAATAAACTACTTTAAAAACAAAACAAGCAGCTAAGAATAGCCACGCAGGAAAAAAATAAAGATCTTCTTTAAATCAATCTTCTTCTAAATAGGGATCCGCCAAGTCAGCATCAATTATCTTCATACTCCCCTTTGATGCTAAGAGGGCTCACGATCTGATCTCGAAGTAACAAAAACTGATTTGTTGCAACTGCTTTAGTGAAGATATCTGCTAACTGATCCTTAGTGCTGATGTGCTTTAATTCAACTTCCTTCTTCTGTACTAAATCACGGATGAAGTGATACTTCAAATCAAAATGCTTTGTTCTACTATGATGAACCGGATTCTTTGCTAACTTGATGGCACTTACATTGTCACAATAAACCACTGTAGGTTGAATCTGCTTCTCTCCAATTTCTTCTAAAACTTTTCGAAGCCAAAGAGCTTGTGTACCTGCTGAGGTAACTGCAACATACTCTGCTTCTGTGGATGAGAGAGCAACCATGCTTTGTTTCTTGGAACTCCAAGTAATCAAACCAGAACCAAAAGAGAAACAATTTCCAGATGTAGACTTACGATCATCCATACTACCTCCCCAATCTGAATCACTAAAGCTAACAAGATTGAATCTTTTAGAAGAATAGTAATGAATACCATAATTTAGAGTGCCTTTCACATACCTCAAAATTCTTTTAGCTGCCTTCATGTGTATTTCTGATGGATTTGTCATATACCTTGAAACAAGTGAAACTGAATATGCTATATCAGGTCTTGTGTGGGTCAGAAACATCAAACTCCCAATAATACTTCTGTAAGCAGTCTCATCAACTAATTCAGCACCATCATTCCTACTCAACACAACTCCATGAGCACTTGGAGTGGAGTATGGTTTACAATCAACCATGTCAAACTTCTTCAACATATCTTTTGCATATTTGGTTTGGTAAATGAAAATTTCGTTTTTACATTGATAAACCTCCATTCCTAAAAAATATTTCATGAGACCAAGATCTTTCATTTCAAATTCTTTCATCATAGCAATTTTGAACTCATCTTTCATCTTAGAACTGCTACCCATATACAACAAATCATCAACATACAAACTTATAATAAGAATATCATTACCTTCTTGTTTGTAGTAAAGGGTAGGTTCACTCTTACTTCTCTTGAAGCCATTCTCCTGAAAGTATCCATCAATTCTTGCATACCATGCCCTTGGTGCTTGCTTGAGGCCATACAAAGCCTTCTTCAATTTGTAGACATGATTCTCTTTTCCTTCCACTTGAAAACCTTGTGGCTGTTCCACATATACTTCCTCTTCTAAGTACCCATTCAAGAAGGCACTTTTCACATCCATATGTTGTATGCTCCAATTCTTTTGAGCTGCTAATGAAATCAGCATTCTAATGGTCTCTTGTCTTGCAACTGGTGCAAACGTCTCTTCATAGTCAATCCCATACTTCTGTGTGAAGCCTTTAGCAACTAATCTTGCCTTATGCCTTTCAACACTTCCATCACTGTTATGCTTAGTCTTGTAGATCCATTTGGTGCCAATCTTCTTCTTGTCATGTGGAAGCTCTGTAAGCTCCCAAGTATCATTCCTATGAATGGAATCCATTTCTTCTTTCATTGCTTGCATCCAAACCTCATTAGTACATGCTTCTTCAAAACATGATGGTTCAAAATCAGCCTTGGTAAATAAAGCAAAATTAACTGTCTCACCTATTGGATTTTCTTCATGTGCTTGATTGGCACTCCTTTGATAAATATTACTCAAACTTTTTACCTTCCTTCTAGAACTTGGAGTTGAAGATGGACTTGAAGAATTAGATGAGGGGCTGCTTGGTGGATTTATAGCAATTGGGACAGCAACATTAGTGGGCTGCTCATGATCAATATCATCATTCAAAACAGATTTTGACTTCTCCATTTGGCCTTTTTGATGACCAAAAACTCCCCCTTCATCAAAAATCACATCTCTTGAAACAATAAGCTTATTAGTGAGAGGATTATATAACCTGTAAGCTTTGCTTTCCTCACTATACCCAACAAAAATACATGACTCACTTTTAGCATCTAACTTTTGTCTATTCTAATTAGGTACATGAACATAAGCTAAACATCCAAAAACTCTAAAATGATTAACATTAGGCCTTTTCTCATACCATGCTTCATAAGGAGTCATCTTCTCAAGTGCACTAGTGGGACTTCGATTGAGAATATACACTGTTGTAGCAACTGCATCTCCCCAATAAGAGTTACTCAATCCCTTGGTTTGTAACATGCTCCTTGCCATTTCTACCACAGTGCAGTTTTTCCTTTCAGCTACCCCATTCTGTTGAGGTGTGTATGGAGTGGTGAGCTGCCTCTTGATGCCATTCATATCACAATAATCTTGAAAGGCTCTTGAACAAAATTCTCCTCCACGATCAATTCTTAAACATTTGATTTTGTACCCTTTCTCATTTTCCACAAGTGTTTTAAACCTCTTGAATGTATCAAGGGCTTCATCCTTAGCCTTCAAAAAATATACCCAACATTTTTATGAGTAATCATCAATAAAAGTGAGAAAATATGATGACTTACCCAAACTCTTTGTTTGCATCGGTCCACAGATATCTGAATGAACAAGTTGAAGGGGGTAATGGGCCCTCCATACAGTGCCTTTTGGAAACCTTTCCCTTGCATGCTTTCCTTTAGCACATCCTTCACAAACCTCCTTGTGCTCTTCAACCTTGGGCAGACCAGCAACTAATGCTTGTGAGGTCAAAAGCTTCAAACTGTGAAAGTTTAAATGGCCATACCTTAGATGTCATAGCCAACTTATATCCTCAAATGCCATATTGGCAAGGCTGCTGTTATTTTCACCAAATCTCAATGGAAACATCCTATTTTTTGTCATAGGAACAACTGTGACTACTCTGTTTCCCTGACTCTTATCAAAAATTGTACATTTCTTATTTTCAAAAACAACTCTGTAGTTCTTCTCACATAATTGTCCAACACTTAACAAATTATGTTTTAACTCAGGAGTGTAATAAATATCTTTAACACTCTTCATACCTTCTTTTGTGTGGACCTCCATAGCACCTTTTGCAGCGACCACCAATGATTTATCATCACCGAGCTGAATCTTTGACTTGAAACTTTCATCCTTTGTTGAAAACAACTTCCCATTTCCTGACATATGGTTAGAGCATCCAAAATCTAGGTACCAAACATCTTTACTA
Source organism: Sequoia sempervirens (assembly GCA_007258455.2). Lineage (NCBI taxonomy): Eukaryota > Viridiplantae > Streptophyta > Pinopsida > Cupressales > Cupressaceae > Sequoia > Sequoia sempervirens. The sequence goes on along the minus strand of VDFB02388861.1, from coordinate 34,761 downwards.
GTATTTTCACTTTTAGAATAAGATAAGAATAAATTATCTGGAGGATTTTCATAACTTTCTTGAGCATAATTAACATTTTTACCTTCTTTTAGTCTACATTCTCTTTCAAAATGTCCATACCTATTACAATGGTAACATTGAACATTCCTTTTATCAAATCTTCCTCTACCTCTGCCTCTTGAACCACCTCTTCCTCTTGAAAAACTTCTGCCTCTACCTCTTGAATTATTCTGATTTTGACTTTTACCTTGGCTTTGATTGCTTTTGCTACTACTGCTGCCATCATCATTCTTTGTGATTTGTACTTTGGAGGAAAAGGCTTTCTCAATACTTTCTCCAAAATAATCTTTTAATCTTTCTTCATGTGAGATCAACGATCCAACAAGGTGATCGAATTGAAGGGTTGTCAAATCCTTACTTTCTTCCATTATTATGGCAACGTGATTCCATCTTGGTGTGAGAGATCTCAACACCTTTTTTATCAGAACTTCTGTGTTCACAGTTTCTCCAAGTGTAGCCATCTTATTGACCACATCTTTTACTCTGACACAATACTCACTCACACTTTCTCCTTCTTGCATTTTTAAATTCTCAAATTCTCTTTTCAATGTCTGTAACTTAACAACTTGGACCTGATCACTGCCTTGGTAAGCTTCTTTTAGAGTCTTCCAGGCATCCTCAGCTGTCTTTGCACCTGCAATTCTTGGAAATAAACTCTTGTCTAGAGCTATTTGAATATGAAACAATGCTTGAAAATTCTTCTTCTTAGCTTCTTTCCTTGCTGTTCTTTCATTGACTGGGAGGGCATTCCAATCAGCTGGCTCCTGGTAACCTGATTCAACAATCTCCCACAAGTCTTTTCCTATTAAAAAAGTCATCATTTTTATACACCAATAATCATACTCATTTCCATCAAATTCTGGAATGGGCAAGCTGTTAGAATTCGACATGATAATCTTTGGCGAAATTCGAACAACTAGATCTTAAACCCAAAACAAAATACCTGCTCTGATACCAAATGTAGATTCAAAAAAGAATCCCCTGTTTCCCACAGCCAGCTGATAAACTCAAATAGAAAACAAATGAAACCAGACAATTACATACAGCTGCAATTGAATATCAATTAACATTAAAATATATTAACCATACCAAGAATTCATAAAAAAAACAGAGTGCTCTGTTTTTATCAGAAATATAATTATGTGTTCTGTTTTGAAAACAGAACTGTTCTGTTATTGCCACGCACAAAGAATACAGGATAATGCTTATAAAAAGATAAGATGCAGCATCTAAGACAGTCCGCTGCCCACAAAGAAAAGCATATAAAAACAGAAAATTGCTGAGTTTTTTCTAAGCTAAGCATGCGTTGCATGCTTTATTTGAATAAAGCAGAAAAAACAACTTTAAAAGAATAAACTACTTTAAAAACAAAACAAGCAGCTAAGAATAGCCACGCAGGAAAAAAATAAAGATCTTCTTTAAATCAATCTTCTTCTAAATAGGGATCCGCCAAGTCAGCATCAATTATCTTCAGTCTCGACCAGCGACAGCTTAAAGCGTTGTCTTGATGGCAGCCTCGACCCCAATGTGGTAAAGGGTAAGATAGTGCTGTGTGATCAATTGTTATTTCAATATAATCCAGGGGTATCTGGCTCTCATAAGAAAGCCGACGAAGTAGCTAGAGCAGGCGGTGCTGGAATGATTTTTGCCAATGAAGAGTTCCTCGGAGCACAGCAGCCGATTACCTACACTTATAATTTTCCCGCTATCAGCGTAAGTTTCAAAGCTGGTGAAAGGATAAAATCCTACATCAACAGCACATTGAATAATGCCACAGCCGCCATGCGTCTCCCAGGATTGACTATCGTGGGGAACGCAACAGCCGCTCCCTTCGTGGCTGCTTTTTCATCGAGGGGCCCGAGCGCAGCGTATCCTTCTCTTATCAAGCCTGATATCATCGCTCCCGGTGTGAACATATTGGCAGCATACGCCAAAGGTGTGGACTATGCCTTAATTTCGGGGACCTCCATCGCGTGTACTCATGTCAGCGGCATTGCAGCGCTGATGAAAGCCATCCATCCCACCTGGAGCCCTGCCGCCATCAAATCTGCTCTTATGACGTCTTCCTACATCGTGGATAATACGCAGCAGGCTATCAGAGATTCATTTACCATGGAGGCAGCCATTCCTTTTGATATGGGTGCAGGCTACGTCGACCCAAGAGCTGCGCTAGATCCTGGGCTTGTCTACGACATGGCACCACAAGATTATATAGATTTTCTCTGCTCTCTCAACTACAACGGACAACAAATTGCTCTTCTCACGAAGGAGTCAGTTTCCTGTCCTAACTCCAGTTTGGAAGCCGGAGATCTCAACAACCCATCATTTTCTATTGTGTTTAAGCCGGGCAACAATTCGATTAAGGTGAATAGAAGAACAGTGACGAATGTGGGTGCAGAGGGTAATGTGGTGTATAAAGTGAGTCTGAAGAACCCTCCTGGCGTAAACATCAGCGTGGAGCCCCAGACGTAGTGTTCAAAAATCTCTACGATAAAGCCAGCTATAGTGTGAAATTTGAAAGCAATCGAAGCAGCCCGTCTGCATCTGAGGGTGACCAAAGTGTCTTTGCAGAGATACAGTGGACTTGTATTGATGGAGGAACACAAGTTGTTCGTAGTCCGGTTGCATTCACCTGGCAAGCTTCAAATTAATCCAACCTAGCCCTAAAGACCAGTACCATTGTTGCTCAAGGAAAGGGTAGTTTTGATATACTCCACGTTTGCTACCGTCGATCTATTTAATCTTCATAAGAAAATGCAATTGTTTGCTAGATATAACATTTTAAATATCGAAGAAGGCAATAAAATAAACAAAAACTCATATTATTGAAGTGCTAAAAAAAAATGATAAGGGTTTATGATTTCGTAAGGTATTTTGGCTGGTCGCCAATATTGTTGTCTATCCATCATTTCATGGTATGAAGGATTTTGTCAACTAAAACTTAAATTTCTTGCGAATGACTCTTAGCTTCCAAGTTTTCCCATTTGGTACAATAGCAATGAAATACCCTTTTTGAAGGATAATATTATTATTTAGTCTGTGGACTGAGCCATCCGCTATAGGAGACTTGAAGTGCTTTTGGAAGGGCATAGGGGAATAATGTAACGAATGCTTGGATACCACTTTGAAGAAGAACGTTTAAAATTATTGTAATACTCAATCCCTGCCTGGTTTATCTTACCGTTACCATCCGTTCACATGGCAAGAGAACTTTCATATTCTATTTTCATTGTTCAATCCTCTAATCATTTAAATTTACAGTAGAGACACGAAGAGCAATGTACCTGGGAGGTTTTGAGACAGGATATGGAGATTTTAGTTCCAAGGGGTTAAATTTGAGCGTAGATTCAAAATTTTTGCCAACGGCCATTTCAACATGAATGAAAGAAGTCGCCGACAAATCCAAAGGGGAAATTAGTGAGTAGGAATGCTTATATTAACACTAAAGTCGTAGAGATGATTGTTCAAAAATATACGGCAGTTTGGAAAATTTTGAAAGTGACAAGTCAGCCGAAAATGGCATCATAGTCGTCAGTGTTACATCATCATCATTTTTATTTATCGGCTTATGTGGCAAACACTAATTTATGAGTCATACACATTCACCTACTCTCTTGTTCGTGTGAATAGCCTGATTTCTTGGTGGTTGACCGGGTTGAACGTTACACCCATAGAAATGGGCAATTCACTAGGTAGAAGAGGGTCCAGTAGTTGAGCATTCTAACTTCACACTTCTCAAAATCTAACGTGGAAATTTCAAAATCACTCCCAATTCTTTACAGCAGCAAGGCCACATCATCAAATATGATGCCACATCAGCATGTTTTTGTCAAGGTGTCCAAAAAGGCCCAACAAAAAAGTGAGACCAATACTTGTGCGCTAATGTGGCATCATATGATTTATACTTTATGGATAAAAATTGTTTTGCAATTGGATATTAAAGTGCTCCATTGTGGGGCCCACTGAGGACTACTTCGATCACCACAATTTGACCATACTCCACTTTCAGACCCTCTCCCCTAGTATGTGTGGAGACAAAATACACTTTTCATTCTAGTTTAGTGCTATCCTTTTATAACCATTTTTTTTATTTTTGCATTTCTTAGTTCATGCCCTTTATCCATTTTTATGCCCACTTCACTCTCGTATTGCCACGTGTTTAAAATTTATTTTTAAGTTGACCCATTTTTAGGTATGTCTATCAACAATGACCAACCAGAAGTACATATTGATGATAATAGTGAAGATTTTATGGATCAAAGTGAGACATTTGATGATATCTATGGCATGCTTAAGTCTAAGGAAGGTCGTTTCCATGTAGAACAATACTTCTTTGGGAATCGAGATGATATCTTTAAATGTCTTTTAGAGGTAGTCTAAAAATCTTTGAAGAATACACCCATAATGTCCCAAGTAACCTCATTGGCCAAGACTTTTCAAACAAGCATGCTTCTACTAATTATTTCAACTTCAATGACCTAAAACATTTTTTGATAGGAAACCACAAAGCTTCTCATGATCAAAAAGGTAAAACAATCCAAAATGACTCCTTAGATTCAAACAAACTTTTGAGTGACCAATTGCAACTCATAAGCCAATAGTTAGCTAGCTTCGCACACATCAATCATCAAAATAGTTAGCTAACTCACCCTTATGGGTAGAGCATCCTTAGTTTATGTCAATTAGAAATGTCAAAATTTTCAAGTTTGTGTGTTCAATGATATTGTGTTTATGGTAAAAAATAGAATATTTAAGGGTTGAATGTGTATTCATTGTTATTTGGAGTTGTTTTATTGTGTTTATAAATGGTTGTATGAGCTTGTGTGTAACTCAGTTCTTAGGGAGATCTCCTAGCTTGAGGATGACCTATGAGTAGGTCAAGGTTGGGAGATGAGCATCCCATGGCCAATGGAACATTTTGTGTCCTATTTAGCTATGGAAAGCTTGAAAATGCAAACTAAGATGCAGAAATGGCTAGCTTCTGTAGTGTCATAAATTGTCACCCTTGACAATTTCATATTATATTGACAACCTATTTTTCCTATAGAATTAATTCTATTAATAATTTGTTCATTTTAGGATCATATTGAGAAAATATATTAAAATTCTCAATATCTCAAAGAATTTGGGCCAAAATCACTTGGACAAGGGCAAGGGCGCCCTAGTCCTAAAGGCGGCCTATTTCAATAAATATTATTTTACGTGTCAGCTTTGAGTATTGTAAAGTGACCTCAAGTCAATCTATATCCAAAAAGATCAATTAGGATGCATATATAAACAATTTTTCCTCTCATTTGAACATTAAGCATTATGAAAAAGGCATTATTATGATCAATCATGCACTATTATGCTCTTATTATGAAGATGTATGTGATTTATCCTGTACATGTTAGCTACAGCAATCTATTGTTCTATGTGGACTAACCTTTTGTAGGTCTTCAAAACAATTCAATCATCCAACATCAACTCTTTGTGGTTCAACAAAGATTTCATAGCTAAGGTAATATTATCCATTATCATTTTGTTTGTTATAGTCAAATATTGTTTATTTGGCCTCTGCTTAACTTAGAGTAAGTCCTCTTTACCAACATCATTTGTTATTTGTGGAGGTGAAAATGCCAAAATGGGGTTTGAATTAGGCAATCCCCTATATATCACAACCTTTCACCCTCTTTCTATATGTGCAGGCTAGATTCGTAAGTTTCATCAACAAAAAGTTGCAAAAAGTGTAGAGCAGACCTCAAGACCAAATTTCAAGCATTCAAAAATTCCCATCTTTGGACTAGGGAAAATTTTCCCTTGTCCAGGCATTTCAAGCTCCAATTTCATTAGAAGGTTCCTCTCTGTCTTTATTTCTCATATCTGTAACTATTCTACAATTTTTTCATTTTTATTTGTGTAATAAATTACATTTTTAGATTTAGGGTTTACGTCAAATAGATTAATTAAATTATAAATCAAATTTATCCTCTTTGCAACACAAAAGAACCAAACCCCAGCAGATTGCCCCCCCTTTGAGGGAGCTAACCAATCATCAAACCCTAGTTGGTTTGTTTTCTAATGTTGATCCAAAGAAGAAAAGCTAGATCTAAGTTAATTTAGTTGTTGGATCTTAGATCTATTTCCCACTTTCCATTTTGATGAACCCGACATGTCCAACACTTGTTACAATTTTCTAATTTATCGGCTTGGGAATGTGCAGGATCATGATGGGCCAAAAAGTGGCAATATGATGGGTATGTGGCTGGCGACTATTTTTTAACCCAAAATTGATGAAACGAAAAGGGTTTTTAAAGGAGATTTTCATCTTTCCATCAATATAAATTATGCTTTACTTTGAATTTAATAAGTAATTATTATTCATTTTCTATTCAAATTATGACTAAAGTCCTGATTGATAGGTTGATTGAAAAAAATTTATAGCTTTCAAGCAGCATCACATTTTTTGAATCCAAAACATGTGTCACATTCTATGCTTCCCATACTATAGGATTAAAAAAATAAAAATTGAATTTCATGAAGTTTTGACCAAGTTAAGGTGGTCAGACATACGAGTTTTATATTTTTTAAAAAGTTGTAATAAAAATTCATAATTAATTATTTACTTGGAAAAAAATTACAAAAAAATGTATCACATCGGGCATGAGTCCTATACTTATATCTAAAATCTTATAAAAAAATTTATCATTTTATTGTGGTTAGGGTGGTCAGATAGACACCTACTTCTTATTTTTTCCCTGAAATTTAAGTACCACGGCATTGAAATTTCAAATTTTCACCAAATAGATTTTTATTTTTTTAAACAAACCTAGTAGTTTGGAAACTATATTCAATTTGCTACAGATTCTATTCTTACATATTTTTTAAATAATATAGATAACTTATTCAAACTTTTATGTCAAGTTTCCTAACTCTGATTTTTCTAATTTTTTTGCCACTTAAGGGCCTGTTTTTTCCATGATGATCTTGCACATACCTGCTTACATTTTGAAAATTGATTAAAAATATTAGGTTATTTGAATATCTTGTTTTTTATATGCATTTGTTTAATTCTCAAAATTAAGCATTTACACTCTTTATTCATTAAATATTAAACACCTTGATGAATTCAATTTAGATCACAATTGCAAAATATTAGGATTTAATTGCATTATTTTAGATCTTATTTTCCTTGTTTAGGGCAATAGATTTGAGTTATTTCATTTCAATTTGTAAATATTGTGTTCACTTTGGAAAAATAGAATATTTAAAAGCACCTTTTTCCTTGTAAATAAATAAATAAACACATTTTTTCACCATTTCATTGGCATATTTGTTTTATCAACACTTTACCCTACCTCCTACCTTCTAGGGGAATTCGTGTGTGAAGTTGATTTCATCCATTAACTCCATTGAATGATTAAAATTCATCATTCATGCCTTCATGTGCCTCTAATCATCAAATTAGGGCATATACTAATTTTTTGAACTCTAAAAGACTTCAAACTTGGACTATCATAGAAAAGAACCTATAGAAACCACTTAACGTGTACCCTAAGATACTTATATTTCGGTACTAGGGCATCCTTGCCCCTGTCTAGCCATTTTCACTTCATTTTTTCGTGCTAGACCATGTCCTGTAACCTTTGTTCAAATATGGTTCCTGTTTCTAATAATCAATCCTGAAACTTATGTATTTTGTTATGTATTGATATATTGGCCCTAATTCACCTAATTCATTGCATCTCTAAAAAAAATAGTCCTAAAACCAAAAAGTGATCAAAAACTTAGCCAACTTATTTGGTTCTCCCTTGGGGACAACAATCAAACAACGTTCCTTGCCTAACCTCTCTATCTTCTCAAGATGTTTCCTTTCACCACTCCCAAAGTGTGTCCTAAACCAAATCCTATCATCTATTTGAGCCTCATGTTTCTCAACCTCAAACTAAACCTTCTATCATTATTGGAGGACCTTCAAACCATCCTAAACCTCCTAGTCGTATCCTAAACTTTGTAAAACAACTCACTCAAAACAATTATATACATTGAAATGTGTTGCAGAAACCACATTATTATGTAGTTGCTCACACATACAACACTCGAAACAACAAACAACCTAAACAAATGTGGACAACCCCACTTCCATTCCATTTCCTCACCCATTTGTAGTTGCCATGACTATTCTTAGTCAAGGAACTAAAACATAGAAAGAGGTAAGTGGGTGTTCAATATGGAATGATTAAAAGGTTTAAACACATTTACATTTTCCCTAGTTTCATTAGAAAAAGAGGCCTCCCAAGGATAGGATTGACTTTCAACCTTGAGGTTAGTCAACCCTATGAGGAGGTATGTTGTTTTCTTATAATAGAAATGATTGATTGGCACTATTGGGAGATGAATTAAAATATATTAACTAAGTGAATTGCATGACCTAACATTTGAAATGTATATTTCTATAATAACATAAATGGAAATGAAAGTTTGCAAACAAATCTAGGAAGTGCAAAAAATGGTAAACCTACCCAAAAAAAAGTGGGTTTCAGGACCTATAACAGGACTCATTTTCCCGAGGGTGAATGGGTCTTTGTATAAGGTTTTTCCTCAACATCAGGGTTGTGTATTCATTGACCTATTTGGAGTTGTTTTATTGTGTTTGTAAATGGTTGTATGAGCTTGTGTGTAACTTGGTTTTTAGGGAGATCTCCTAGCTTGAGGGTGACCTATGAGTAGGTCAACGGTTGGGAGATGAGCATCGCATGGCCAATGGAACATTTTGTGTCCTATGTAGGTATGGAAATCTTGAAAATAAAAACTAATATGTGGAAATGGCTAGCTTTTGTAGTGTCATAGATTGTCACCCTTGACAATTTCATACTTAGATATTGACAACCTATTTTGCCTATAGAATTAATTAAATTAATAATTGTCCATTTTGGGGTCAAATTGAGAAAATATATTAAAATCCTTGACATCTCAAAGAATTTTCCAGGCCAAAATCACTTGTACAAGGGCAAGGGCGCCCTAGTCCTAAAGGTGACCTATTTCAATAAATATTATTTTAAGTGTCAGCTTTGAGTATTGTAAAGTGACCTCAAGTCAGCCTATATCCAAAAAGATCAATTGGGATGCATATATAAACAACTTTCCCTCATGTTTGAACATTAATCATTATGAACAAGGCACTATTATGATCAAGCATACACTATTATATTTTTATTATGAAGATGTATGTGAGTTATCCTCTATGTGTTATCTAAAACAATCTATTGTGTTATGTGGACTAACCTTTTGTAAGTCTTCAAAAAAATCAATCTTCCAACATCAACTCTTTGTGGAAACTTAAGGTGTGAACATCACTTCGATAGATATTTCATACCTAAGGTAACATTAGCCATTATCATTTTGTTTATTATAGTCAATTATTGTTTATTTGGCCTCTATGTAACTTAAGGTAAGTCCTCTTTACTATCATCATTTGTTATTTGTGGAGGTGAAAACAGAAAAATGGGGTTTGAATTAGGCAAGCCCCTATATAGCATAACATTTCCCCCTTTTTTATGTGTGTAGGTTGGATCCATAAGTTTCATCAACAAAAAGTTGCAAAAAAGTGTAGAGCAGACTTGAAGACCATATTTCAAGCATTCAGACATTCCCATCTTTGGACTAGGGAAAAAATTTCCTTGTCCAAGCATTTCAAGCTCCAATTTCATGAGAAGGTTCCACTTTGTCTTTAATTCTCATATTTGTAACTATTCTATAATTTTTTTCTATTTTCATTTGTGCAATAAATTACATTTTTAGATCTAGGGTTTATGTCAAATAGATTAATTAAATTGCAAATCAAATTCCTCCTCTTTGCAACATAAAATAACCAAACCCTAGCAGATCGGATCCCCTTTGAAGGAGCTAACCAATCATCAAAACCCTAGTTGGTTTGTGTTCTAATGGTCATCCAAAGAAGGAAAGCTATATGTAGGTTTTAATTCACTTGTTGGATCTTAGATCTATTTTCCACTTAACATTTTAGTGAATCTGACATATCCTACACTTGCAATTTTCTAATTTATCAACATACATTTTGAAAATTGATTTTAAAATCCTAGGTTATTTGAATATCTTGTTGTTGATATGTATTTGTTTAATTTTCAAAATTAAGCATTTACATTATTTATTCATTAAATATTAAACACATTGATGAATTCAATTTAGATCACAATTGTAAAATATATAGATTTAATTGCATTATTTCAAATCTTATTTTCCTTGTTTAGGGTAGTAGATCTGAGTTATTTCATTTCAATTGTAAATATTGTATGTTTACTTTAGAAAAATAGAACGTTTAAAGCACTTTTTTCCTTGTAAAAACATAAACTTAAACATATTTTTTACCATTTCATTGGCATCTTTGTTTTATCAACACTTTACCCTACCTCCTACCTTTTGGGGGAATTCATGTGTGAAGTTGATTTCATCCATTAACTCCTTTGAATGCTTAAAATCCCTCATCCATGCCTTCATGTGCCTCTAATCATCAAATTAGGGCATACTAATTTATTGAACTCTGTCAGACTTCAAACTTGGACTATCATATAAAATAACCTATAGAAACCACCTAATGTGTGTAAGATTTGAACCCTAGAAGATACCTATATTTCTATACTAGGGCATCCTTGCCCCTATCTATCCATTTTCACCTCATTTTTTTGTGCTAGACCTTGCTTTGTAACCTCCATTCAAATCTAGTTCCTATTTTTGGCAATCTATCTTGAAACTTATATATTTTGCTATGTATTGATAGATTGGCCCTAATTCACCTAATTCATTGCATTTCCCTAAAAAAAATTCTTTCTCACACCAAAAAGTGATCAAAATCTTAGCCAACTTATTTGGTTCTCCCTTGGGGGCAACAACCAAACAATGTTCCTTGCTTCAACTTTGTATCTTCTCAAGTTGTTTCCTATCACCACTCCCAAAGTGTGTCCTAAACCAAACCTTATCATCTATCCTCCTCATATTTCTCAACCTCACAATAAACCTTCTATCATTATTGGAGGACCTTCAAACTAGCCTAAACCTCCTAGTCATATCCTAAACTTTGCAAAACAACTCACTCAAAACAATTATATATACACCAAAATGTTTTGCAACAACCACATTATCATGCAATTGCTCACACATACAACACTCAAAACAACAAACAACCTAAAAAAATGCAAACCACCCCCACTTCCATTCCATTTTTTCACCCATCTGTAACCCCCATGATTGTTCTTAGTTAAGGAACATTCCTCATTTTCCCTCATTCAATCTCAACCGTCCATTGAAATTGAATCTCCACTATTCATATTCCCCTCTCCAACTCTATAAATCAATTCCTTCATTTCTACACTTTTTGAATGATCATTTTGTAGCTATACATTGTCAATTTGGGGAACCTAAATTCCATCTAAGAGTAGATCTATGTATCACAATGGAGGTTTGAACTTTGATTTTGTTTTGCCTTTCCTTTTTTAAGCTTGTAATGGCATGAATTTTCACCCCTTGTAAATTCCACATTTACATACCTCCTACCTTAGAGAATTAATTCCAATAATGTAATTTCGCGTGCTTCATTCCCTTCCCATCCACTTGGCAGCTATTTTATGTGTTAGAGGAGGATATTCTATCAGGGACACTAGCACGGCGCACGGATGTCTGCATGGCACGTTGATGTCTTGACAAGGTTCCTGACTCTAGAATCCGTAGAGTTACAATTCTCCATTGGCAAGAAGTGTAATGTCTCAACTCCCTTGACCGACCTCGAAGGGCTCCTTTTCCTCCAATTTCACCTTCAAATGACTATCTCTTCCATTCATTCTCTCTTTTGGACTCTCTTTTGATCATCTAGCTACTATCTTTTACTTCATTCACAACATTCTCACCTTCATTGAAGCTTCTTAAGTTGATCTACTTTGTCGGTTCATTCTCTTTGATGTTATGGCAATGTTGGCTTTCGAAGGCTTGCAGCTCACTCCTCCCATTTTCCTTGAGTGCACATGGTTGAAGGTGATATCCTTCCATCTTCCATTCACTTAGCATTATCGTATTGTTTTCATAGCATATTGTTGTTTAGGATAGTGCTTAGTACTTTCATTTCAATATCATTCTTTATCATATTTCTCCTATCGTTACTATATTGGTTGTCTTTGAAAGTGGAAACACCAAAGCAGGGGACTAACTGTGGTAGTCCTCTAAACACGGCCCCAAAATTTTCCCGTTCTTGTGTGTGCAGGTCATTTTTCGAGTGAAGACCTTGAAGATATCAAATTGTGGGTAGGAAGGTGCACTTTCCTCACCCTCCTTTTTCAATTCGTAGTTAGACTTAGTTAAAGTATTATTCTTGTTATGCTATCATTTTGTTCTTTTCTATATTTATTATTGCATTAAATCAATACCCATTAGGTTGTTAGTGGGTTTCTTTCAGTCTCTAATTATACTTTACGCTTTCTATCTATATGGACGCTAGTGCCCACCGAAATGCTAGCACACTGCACTGTCATCCATGTCCCAAACTGTAGTCCTATGGTAGTGATCTGCCTAAGTTGTAGTCCAGACTCTGAAAACTTGCTCACCTAACTTCCTAAAACACTCAGGCTTGTTAAAGAACAGCAACAATTTGGTTGTTCTTCCTTTCAGCCTCTAAACTCTCCTAAAACAATTCCATTAGCTTGAGGCAGATCAAGGTAGCCTATTTTTCTAGACCCTCCCATGACTTGGGGTCCTGAGCAGTCGGTCCCCCTACTCTACAAAGATTTCATTGTTTCTTTATCTAAGTGTATTCTTTTATTTAAGTTTCCAGTTTTATATATTGGTCTAACTTAGCTTTTACAACTCAAATTGAGGGTTTACATATTTGGCATGCCTAGTGGGACCTCCCATAATCTTTTTTTTATTTTCATCAACTTTATCCTTTATAGGTTTTCGAAGAGGATGCCCTCCTTATATTGTTGTCATTTTGTTGTGAAATTGTCAAAGATTAGGGGAGTGATTAGAGGCGAGTTTACAAAATAATATGTTTCTAGATATATTCCACTCTCTAATTTTGTTTAATAAACTATTAAATATAGGGTTCTCAAATCTTATATTATAGGAAACCTCATATAATAACTCCTAAATATATTAGTTATTTGAATAGCTCACAAAACAAACAAACACTCCTAAATAATTATTTTCTCACCTAGAATAGTTTCATGAGTTGTTACCACAACTCACTTCACCTTATTCACATAAATACACAGTATCATTTTAACTCATGTGAACAGTAACTCCCAAAAAAATAACGTAAACACCATTTTTATTTTTGGCTTACATGTGCTTGGTTTTCTTAATGGTGTTAATGATTTTGATAACAAATTACAAATTTATTTGAAGATGATTAATGATATTACTTATTGATAATGACATATAAATAGCTTTACTATAATGCCCTTTGCATTTTTTAATATTTCCTGATGCTCTTTCATGTTTTCCAACACCTTAAAAGGGATTTAATATGCCTCTAAGATTGGGAACAAATAATAAAGTGTTAAGTCAGAAAGTAGTTGATCAAAAAGAGATGAAATATCTTTATGTTAAAGAGATTACACAATCAATTTGTGTCATTGGTAACAAAGGCTTATAGTGTTAGAAATTGAATAATTTTCTCTCACAAGTATGGTATATTTTACTCTTAGATTTATGTTCCTTTATTTGTTGTTTTCAAAGGGACTAACGAAATGGGGTGAATATAAGGAGGATTACTATTTTTCTTCAACATAGGTTCTTCAAATGTGGGTAAATATCTTATAAGTTTTATCTCTTTTACATTTTTTTGTTCCTTGGTTCCATATTTTTAAGGCCTAAAATTCATATTACATATATAATTACCCTGCACTATTTGGATTAAACATGATTTTACTTTCCCTCATTTGAACTTCCCATATTTTTTTATTAGCTCTTGAATCATGTATATGAGTTTAGCTTGTGTCAATGTTTGAGTTAATAGTTTTTAAGAGTTATGTGAACTAAAATCAAGTAAATTTCTCTGCAATTGTATTACTCTTGACAAGGAAAATTCAAGTTTCAACCATTAATGAGGTGTAGTGGCTCAATTGACTAAATCTAGGTGTATGTTTAATTAAACGCATTATTTTAGATAAATTATGTTATGCCTCACTTTAAGGTTATAAAACCTCACTCTAAAGTTATAATGCATCAATTTAAATGTCACTTTAATTTTGTTTGGCTCATCTCTTGCATTCTTCCAAATCCATTACCTCTAGATTAGCTACATTCTAGCCAATTTCCCTTATCATAGAGAATTTGTGAATAGCATTGTCAAAAATGGACAACATGATATTTTCTTTAAGAGCTGTAATTTTATAGTCATCTTCGTTATATCTTTACCCTCTGCCACTTTGATGAGATTTTTTTTCATAAACTGCACAGTTTGTATATAAAGATAACAAGCATTTGGAGTGCAACACTACACTGAGACTAAGGCATTTTCCCATCGTGCTATAATGTAGTATACCTCTATATCACCTTGTATATTGACCATATTATTAACTGAATTGTCAACACCAACATCATTGTCCCTCTCTCTTCTTGGAAAAATTATTTGTTTGTTATTTAAATTATAATCCTATACTAGTTGTATTTCAAGAAAAGTTGCATTTTTAAAAGAAAACTATATTCTTGTACATCTATGCTACCATAAAGGGGACCAATTATCAAAGGTACCCTTTTCTTTGAACACATATTTTTGGAGCCATTTGTCATCCATACCAAAAGTTAATCATATTAATTATTAATCCTTCTTCCTAAATAATGTGCTAAAATCCTTTCAAGTCATTATTTATAGCTTTAATTCAAGGAAAAATGAGAAATGTATACCATCCCCTTTCACTTTTTTATAGTTGTTTCTCAAATGGAATATATTTTCATGACCACCATGAAAATTAACTATTTTATTGTATGGCTTGGAATGCTTTGAGCCTCCACACATACTTTCTCACAACTAACATACTCAAAAAATTCTCTAAATATATAGAGTCGATGATCAAATTTGCAGAGTGAGACAAAATTAGGTTTGTATATTTATCTACAATTCACTGTTTTTCTTAGTCACGGACTTGTTCGTGTTCTACTGTTTACCATCAAGATGGATAGTACCATCATCTATGTGATCCTATATCTCATGCCATAGGTGCATACAACGTTCGGTATCATGCGTCTCTTGGGGAGTCTAATGGTGCTTAGTGTAAGGCCAAGTGTCAGGTGTTTCACCTTCCTGTCTTTCCCATGGTGCCTCAGTCTGTAATATATGGTAAAGGGAAGGGTCCCTATGGAGTCACCTCTACATCTCATCCTTCGTGGCCTCCTACCGCTCCTACCCCTAGGGTAGCGAATGGGAAGAGGCTCATCGTCAAGGCACTTAAGTTTGCTTCTTTGTCAGTTGTTGTCTCTATTCTTGTATCTTTTCCTCCTATTTCTATCTAGGAGTCATTCCCTCTACCGACAATGGGTGTGATGTACACTCCAATAATAGAATAGGAGCCTCTTGATCCTCTTGAAGTTGCAGCCTCCAACTCTCAGAGCCGAAGAAATTGCCTTGTGTGTGACTGTAAGCATCAGAGGAAGGCTCTAGGCACTAAGTAGGCTACTCTACAGAAGGTGGAAGGGGAGCCAACAACTCCTTTTTTGTTGTCTCTTGTTGTGCCCTCCTCTTCTGCCCCTTTTGCTTTGGTTCTTGTTGCCTCGATCTTGCTTCCAGTTCCCCCTGCGAGTGTGGATGACCCTCACCCTAAAACGGTGCAAGTGTTCATCGCTCCCTCAGTTGAGCCTCCTCTCTTGGTGTCCCTTTCTGACATCTCACCTTTTCATAAGCCCGTGGATATATGTCAAATACCTCAGTGGTGTCCACTATGGTTTTCTCCTCTTCTTCCTTGCCTTTCACTTCATCTGTGTGGGTCTCACATCCCTTGATGAAGCATAATTTAGAGGATGACCCTACTTCTAATGGGGTCAGAAGAAGGGATCACCTTCTTTGAAAGTTGGTTCTGCTTTGGCTTGCATTGTCCTAGTGATGAAGGCTACCCCGGCATCCATTGAGTTTTTCATTGCCCCCGAGTCGTTCAATGAGGTCAGTAGTGGATCTCAGGTGCCTCCTTCTTCACCCACCCAATTGACACATGGCACACCTGTCAAGTGCATGTTCAACTTAGTGGACGATGTCTCGGCTCTATCAGCTATTTCTTGCAAAATCAATGATGTTTACCTCACAGGAGTTCAGTGAAGACCTTGAGGGGCCCTCTTCCTTAGCTCTTGTCATAGGAGAGTTGGAGGGTACTCCCCTTGCTATACCGCCCTTGTAGGATCATCCGCCCTCTCCCTATAATGATCTAGATTGGGAGAATGATGACCTCTTGGTTGATGAGGAATAGGAGGGCACCTCTTCTTTATTTGTAGATTAGATTTTTGTGTGTGTTGTTTTTCCCCGTGTTTTTTTTATATGTTCCTAGAGGACCCTTGTTGTCACACCCCGTCTTATTATTACTAAGCTACTTTTACCTTCACGGGTTAAAAGGATGATAAATGCAATCATGTTTTTGATATGCTTGCTAAAAGAATGGAATACTGAAATAGGTATTATTTTTAGATTAAGTGAAAGTGTTGATAACTGTTAGATGTGGATTGAAAGAGTAATTATGTTTACATTGATGAAGAACATGATTGCTATATGAATATGCTAATGTTTTATGATGCATATGGATTTATTATGAACATCTAACTACCTTGGTGTTGTACTAAGTTGGTCGGGTAACCTTTATGAAACCTGTCTGAGCTTAAACACACACTCACTTATAGAATGATAGAGTCATGTCATAGTTTGGGGAAAACTGGTAAGTCATTCTTTTGTATGATGAGTTTGCATTAGGAAGCTCATGATTTCTATTTGGAGCATTCTTGGTTTGTGTTGAGTGTTTGATGTATGTGAGTTTTTCCATGTATTTATATACTCAATCGATGGGATATAATAAGACACGTATGTATATGTGTACATAAGTATCACATGGATATATGTCTATCAATAGAATAAGAAAATCTAATATAGGATTGATTGTATGGTTGAAGGCTCTTATTTGAGGTATATGCCTATATGGATATATATATATATATATATGCACATGTCAATATACATGTATGTCAGATATAATGGGATGTCCATACAAGTATATCAACATATGTATAGATATGCATATATGTATATAAATATTTAATATTATGTTATTGTGAATATAGTCACATGGTCATAATCATTCGGATATCAAATGGATTACTTGAATATCATATTGCTATAGAATATATATATATATAGTGTTGGTTATACTTTTGAATGCATAATTTACCTTTAGTGTAAGGCACAATATATATATATATATATGAAAGCATATATAGTTTAAGCCACCAAGTCATCACACCAAACAAGGATTTAGGTGCAACTTATAGAGGTTGGTATATTCATAGAAGTCATTAGATAAAAATTTTGGTAAGAGGCGGCGCCTAAACCCATGCACAAGTCTTGGAGACTTTGCTTGTATTACACATTTTTTGGTGAAGGAAAGCTTATTGCATGAACCCATGCGTAGTATACATTTCTAAGTAAATACAACCTCAATGCATAAGGTCGCGGGTATGGTATCATTGGATATCATGCAATGTTTAATGCAAAGTGAATTTAGCATATGGCATAAAGCCTGCATATGCATTTTGATATAGTGTGTTGAGTAAGCATGACAGATATCTAATGAGTAGAGCATAATATAAAGTGTTGTGTATTAAGAAGGTAGCAAGACTATTTCCAACGTGTTAGTTATGAAGGAAAGGCAACACTTAATAGGTAGGTTGATTCATTTTCTAGTCAAATACATTGGCAATGACCAAGTCAGTATAGTAAAACGCAGCCAATAGGAATATTGACTTATTCAACTATGCCAATAGCAAAATAAATGAATTGGGAACATGGTGTATTCTTGGCACCATTATATGAATACTATGTTCCTATAGAAGTCTTTCATATGAGCAAATTTGATTCTCATCTTTTGAGCATGTGCATACTTGAAATAGTCTTGTGTTGTTGTCAAGAAAAGGAGGTCAATCTGTAGAATACCATGCTGAGTATTTACTTAGAATTCTACTACCTTTTTTCTATGAGAGATGAGTCAACCTGTATGCTTGAGTGGTGTCAACTAGCATACCCTTTCCTTAGGCATCAATGTCTCAATATTTAGTATAAATAGATGAGCCAACTCTCTCATTTGGGATGCATGATTTTGTAGTTTCATTCTGTTGCTATTATACTGAGAGCATTGAGTTATATTGTGAGAGCATTAAGTTATTTTGTGACCCTAGAGAAAGAGGATATTGTGAAGTATTGCATTGATTTTTTATAGTAGTTGAAGTGAATCCTAGCAAGTTGTCATTGGAAGGCTAAGAATTAGATTAATAAATTGGATCAAGCGAATTATAGGCGTGAGGATTTAATCTCCTTTTACTTATCTTTTATTATGAAAGAATGAAAGTCTTGATTGCTTTGATTGGAATTGTTTGAGAATTCTTGCATTAACTGTGAATCATAATAATTACTTTTGGGAAGGAAAAGAATCTGTTATGATTTCCTATTCAAAGTGTTTATATATACTCCATAATAGGAGTGTATGTTTATCATTAGTATTATATACTAGGAATGATGAAACATGATAAGTTTAAGGAAGTGTCTTAATAATCCTATATACCCTATATGGGGATTTAGATGATGATGTTTCTATACATAGATAGTCTATACAACATGCATAATGTGAAATGTATCTGTTGATGCCAAAAATTGGCAAAGGTAACAGCCCTTTGTGGGAAACTCAATTTATGGGGGACTTATTGGGCTAAGCTGAGTGACCTTCGAATTTTTAAAGAAGTCAGCTTCTTCTGTAATTGGTTTTTGGAATGGGAAAAGGAAACAGATATAAAAATAAAGGATCTAACTAAGGCGATACGCTAAAATTTAGATAAAAAGCATGATGAATCTATCTTTTGGATATGATCTAAGAGCTCGCTCAACAATTTACCATGTCCTAGAATAACAGAAATTAAAGATTGAAGCATGAACAGCTCATTCAATGACAAAATAATTTTTACACCCATTTACTGAAAAGAGGATTCAAAAGACATGATCTAAACTAGCAAACTTGTATTCAAATTATAGAAGTTTGGAAAATAAACCATTCAAAAAATAATGGCATAGTATAAAGTTTATCAATAGCATAAGAAAACAGAGAGGCCAAACAATGGCATAGTCTATGAGTTCTTGCAATAATCTAAACAATAAAAAGGCCTGGTGTCTCTCTAAAATCTTGTAATTCTTGAACCCGTGGAACTTGGAACATGTAACATGTAATCTTCGAACCCCTCTTCAGAAGAAAAGAGCAGTATATATAGTGACCCTTCCATCACCTAGCGAGTAGTAACTGAAAAGATTTAGAATCCTGAGCAATGATGTAGCAGCAATGATTCCCTTGGCCGTTGCAACAAAAAAATATTCAGGCAATAGAATTTGGTCACTCCCCATCCAACTGCACCCCCTTCAAATGATAGCAATGGTCCCATGCAAACAAGTGTTGCCACCCAGTTCAGGCAGTTAGAACACGTGGCAACATATCGCAGCCCGTAGTTCGCTCCATCCTATGCATTGAAGAAGCATCCGTAAGGAGACAGATGGCAGCATGACACAAGTCGTGGTTCATTCTCCCCTCCCTTTGTTAAAAGCTTGTGCTAGGGTGACACGTAGCAGCAATGTCTACTATAGACATTGCTTGTGGGGCCACCAAATCTATATGCAAATGGGAGCTATGTGGCACGCGAACGGGGCCCGATGAGGAAGTGAAGGGAAGTAGCTAAAATAGCCCATGGTGAAGACACGTGGGAGCATAGCGGGGGCCAGTAGAAGAGAAAAAGAGAGAATTCCCTCAGAGAGCGTTGAGTGGACACGTGGTGGAGGTCGGTGATCATTTATCAAAAAGGGTCATAGATATTCATTGAAGGCATGGGTTGGTACCTAGCAAAAAACAAAACTCAAACGGAGCATGGTGAATTTTGTATTCACAGCTTCTGGCTTTTATCAAGGGCGTTTCGCTTGAGGAATGAGGAACCCAAAATTTTCTTTGGTTCATAGACCAAAGCGCCATCCATTGGGCAACAAAATTAGAGCTTGGAGAGGGTTTCCTGCAGGGGTGGCCAGTCATCTTTGGATGGCCTCAATACATTGTGCAAATTTTCCTACGCTCCACCTAGGTTAAACATTTCTTTATAAGGCAGCACCTTAGGTAAACCGGCCCCTAACTCGTAATGGAAAAGTAGTCACGCAACCGGATAGATGATTCCTTCAATGTCTGTTGCAGTAGGAGGCTAGCTGAAATCCTGGAAAGTGCCTAGTTCCTACTCTTTTTCTTCAATCCTTCCTACAATTTGCTCGGCTGTGGCAATCGACCCATCATCGAGAAACGGGGACCCATTTTAGCTAGTCGGGAAAAATTTTCCCACATGCCATCTATAGTCTTGTTCAAAGTAGTTGCACAAGTATTAGTTCGCAAGAAGGCTGAGTGGCAATGGATGAACTTGTTTGCCACCTGGGCAGCAACATCTCGATCTTTGATTCTTGTTTTTTCCAATTTTTCATTAGAGACCATGTATAGCTTGCTTAGCAAACTCTTCGTCTCAGGAACCTTCTTTGTGATAAACCATGGGAATTGCTCAATTGTTTCATGAACCTCTTGGCTCAATTTTGTTGCCTTTGAGATGAACTAAAGTGTTGGCTATAGTGTTAGGCAGAAGGCCTTAACCTTTTCCTCATATGAAATGTATAGCTACAAAGCTACTGGGATGAGGTCTAGTTGTGCAGCAGAAGCCTGGGGAGTGCTCTTTAGAAGGGAGATCTCTATGTCCTTTGAGCTGACATCCTCTGTTAATTCTGTAATTCTCTTTTTTGCAGAGGCAAGTTGCTCCCTAAGGCTACCTAGCTCTTTAAACCAATTATCCTCAGCCCGGTCGTGGTTTTCCAACCCTGTGTCAAGAGAAGACTTCATCTCTTGTAGTTCCTTTTCAAATTGGGCCTTTTGGCCCTCAAATTCCATTTTTTGTTTTTCTAATTTTTGCTCATGTTGAGCGCGCTAAGCTGCTAAATCTTCATCTTTTTGTTGCAGATTCTGCTCTGTCAAAGCCAATTGGCTCTAATATTCCTAGTTCTTCATTCGCAGCTCGTTGAGTAAGATGGGATCGACAGATTGGAATTTCTTGAGTTCTTCCTGGATTTTGCTCCACTCCAACTCTTTTTCCCGTGCTTTCTCTGATAAGCCCGCAACTTCTACTTCCAACGATTTCTCTTTTGTCTCCAGGAAATTGACCCTTTTCTTCACAAGCTTCAATTGCTCCTCCTTTTTCTTTAGCTAACAACTAGACTTGAGGAAGTCTATTGTCACCACCCGCTGCATTTCCTCCATGATTTCTACCTTGTCTTGCGGTTAGGCTGCATTCAAATCGAGTCCCACAGCATACATGTAATCATTCGACAGTATCTCCCCTTGGAGTTTGGTAGTGTTTGGGTACATGGTGGCAAAATTCAATACTCCTTGCACCTCATTGTACACCATATACACTTTCGGCTTTGCATCCCTTTTGTCATCCTTAGCCTTTTTCTTTTGCATTTTGAGAGCCTGTGCTTGCTTTGTGGCTTCTCCCTGGGCTATGAATTGGGATGACGATTGAACTTGCTTTGTGGCTTCTCCCTGGGCTATGAAAGGGGCACCAAGAGGTAGGGAAAAAGGGAATGTAAGTGTGGCAGGCCCCTGCATTTTCCTCTTCTGGAGAGTAATAGTTTGTGGGGAGAAATAAGGGACTTGCCAGAGTTTGGTTTGCGAACCGGTGGAAGGGCTTATCGATTGTCGTGGTAATGGGGTGGTCATTATAGATTCCATTTGTTGGGCATATTATGTTAGACCCAAGGTAGCAATAGAAATGGGGGTACCAATGGCACCTAAGCCTTCAGAAAGAGAGGCGAGGAGAGATTGATCAATGACGGCTGGTGTTAAGGTTCGCAGAGGTGTTAAGATAGATGGCCCTGTCTAGGCGAATTAGGAGAAACCTCCCGCAAACATTGTGGTAGGGGTAGAGAAGGTAGGGCCAACACTTGCAATAAGGGGCACCGCAAGAATAGCATAGGATACTAAAGATTGAGAAGTGGGAAAAGGAGTGAACATTACCTGTTGACTAGATGGTGGCAGTACTTTGCTTGTTGTTGGCTCCTCCCTTACTTCGAACTCCTGGCTCACTGCGAGCACTTGGCTCATGGCGAGTTCTTGTGAACCTTCTCCAATAATAGCCTCTGCGCATTGTCATTTAAGGGGCGGGGAGTCTCTGATCTCCACAGTCTCTTGTTGTTGCTATTGGGACCCTCTTGTTGCTTTCGAGGCCCAGGTGAGCACCTATGAGGCTCTTGATATATTTAGTCACACATTTGAAGTGACATAGGCAGGCTGCCCTGTGGAATTCTTCTTTTGTTGAGAAAAGGAAGTCAATGTATCAACTTCCTCCTCCACTTGTTGTTCTTCTTCATCAGGGTCATTACCTCTGCTAGCACTTGAGTCGGAAGCAAGATGCTCATCATCCCACAGCTTGTCAAACTATTCATCATCTGACATGCTTTCATAAGGTGCACCAAGTTGTTTTGTCTCTTGGTAATATGCTCAGAAGGCCCTAATCCTTTCTATATTCCATTCTTCTTCTTTTCTCAACCTATTGAACAGGGCTTTTCCCATTTTGTAGTTCTCATCATAATCCACCATAGCAAAGTAGAATCTATGCCATAGCAGCCTACTATCCTTTGTGGGAATATGAATCAGGTCAACCAATAATTCATCTTCATCCTCCAACGGGTTGTGCCTCTTTTCTCAGTAAGGCCGAAAACTATGAGTTACCTTGATATGCTCATATGGTAGATCATTGAAAGGGTTGTAATTCCATTTGTCGCTGATCATTACCAACCCTAGATGAGCCATCTTATCCTGCAACAGCAGGTGTTTCTACTTCTTTTTCATGGCCATTGTTTTGAAACTTTGCAGACAGATGAAGAATCCCTTCCTCTTGGCTTTTCTGCTACAAAATGTAACATCAATAATGCATTCCTGCCAAAAGATTTCAAGGGCCAACACTCGATTAGTAACACATGTCAAAAGGCAGAATGGTTCCTCGGTGAAGCCTTGCATCTAGATGAATGTAAAATCAGCTCCAAAAAACTAGTTACAACTAGGAACGAAGTTCTGGATATACTGTCTGCGTCAAGGTGATCTGATTAATACCATCCTCCCCTTGCAATTCTTGCAAAATCGGAGTCAAGAAATAATTTGAAAATGCATAATAGTCAAAAGTGGAAGAGAGGAGAGGAGTCTAGACATAAACCAGTTTTCTTTTGTTCTTTTCATCAAAAATAGACAATTTCATCCACTTATCAAAGAAATCATGGTTTGGATGCAAAAACATATGGGCAAGATAGGAAGGAAATCTGAACTTTCATTCAGCTTGGTAATTGTTAATTTTCTCTATCATTTTCTTTTAGAGGTATTGTGCAGAATCATACCAGAAGTAAGATTATTTCCTATAGAACTGGAAAGTCGGGTCCAATTGAAATGCGTGCACCTCTTGGTCGGTGTCCAGACTGAAAACAAATGCCATCATTGAAAAGGAATCTTGCAAATCTATTTCGAAATCATTGTCCTACGCTAAAATTCTTGGCGGCTTCCCCTGCTCTACTTCAATCCTTTGGGTTTCTTTGTTATAAAACTCCAAAGCCTTATCCCTGGCGTTCCATATATGTTCCCCCTGTTTAGTTTAGGAGTGAATGCTTCTATTTTTATCCCTCTTTGTGTATGATCAGGAATACACAGCATATTCTGGATGGCTCCTGAAGTGATATTAACTGGCAGAGTCTAGCCCTCGATAGTGTTGGTGATTGGGTTGAAATGGCTTAATGGCCGCATTGACTAATTCTGGGCAGTAGTGCACAGATGGGACCATATATTGTGGAAGTCCGTTGAAATATATTTTCTCTGTTGTCGACATTATCTTTGTGGATATCTTCATTCTTTTGCAGGCTCATTCCCTCAATCCTTTAGGGTTCTTTGCAAGAAAGGTATCATGAATATTATCCCAGTCATCCTAAATTAAGTTCTAGTCTCTGTAGCTTTTGGGCTTCTCTAGCTCCTTTGTGTTTGCTTACTTTGGCTTGTCAGGAATACCTGGTGTGGCATAAGAAATGTTTTCAAATATATTGACGATTAGTGCTCATCGCATAGCTTTAAATAAGCTTCTCGTTGCCCCTCCCTGTACTTCTTGGCTTGAAATTTCTACCATTTTTTATTTGCAGGAAGCTTTTGCTTAGCTTGATTTTTTCTGCAATTTTACCTCGGCTCTGGCTATGCACTAGAAATCATTTTTTCTCTAGGCAGCGTATTTGAAAAGACTTTTTAAGTGCTTAAAGATTTTGCATGGAATACTTAGCTATTTTTTCTCAAGGTGGTAGACAAGAGTTACCTTTTTGCATTTAATTCGGCATGTACCACCAACCTTTTGGCTTGTGCGAGATGAATCACTTGCCATTTTGATTTGACAAGAATTCATAATTACAATTAGCAACCGTATTATACAGCGTGATTTTCTTGGAACATGAGCCAACGCTTTGCTAGTAGCTTAAGCATTTGTATGCATTGTCAATTAATATCCCAAAATGAATGATTAAGCTAAAGATGCGATCGGCATTTGAAAAGATATGAGCTCTACCTTGGAATAAGAAAAACACCTAGAGAATGACACCTCATTCTTTGGTTGTGCATAACACCACCGATTGTTGCCACCAGCTTAGGCTAATTAATTAGCCCTTATTAGTTTTGCACGCAGCAAGCCTTACTCAGTAGATGCAACTGAATGGGAAATTCGAACAAGCTCGGGCACAGCTTTCAAGTTGGTACTCGATTAGCATCACGTTTATGGCAAGCATATTACCACGCATTTCCTCACTTTTTTTATAAATAGGCACCTAAGCAGTAATGAAATCACACTTAGCGATTAGAGAAAAATTTGTAGTAGGTAATTGGCTTAGCAGTTTAGCATTAGCAGTGTGTAGCGTTTTCATAGGCTAGACTTAGGCACTTTGCAAAGATAGTTTCAGGATAGTTGCAAAACGATTGCCAACATGAATACCCCAATTAGGCTAGTGTGTCATAGGTCTCATACTACTTTCTTAGGTTAGATTTCTACTAAGCGTTTGAATAGGATGACGAAGAATAAGCACTCACTAGCTATTATAGCCATGAAATGGGTTCTAGGACGGGATTGCCTCGAATATGAGGACAATTATTGACTCAACACTAATGTGTGCTCGCACTTTGTCACCTCCATGCTGGATATTGGAATTCCCAGCCCCTGATTCTTCATCTTGTCAAAGAAATATTTCCCAAGAAGTACCTGAATGGTCTCGAAGAGGTAGTGGCAAATGTTGCATACAGTGGAGGCATAACGATCATGAGTGACCTTCGGAGGTTCATAGAAGAGGATGTGGTTGTACCGTGGCTACCATTTCTTAGTGGCTTTCACCTCCAGTCGCAAGATGAGCACCGCCAGAGGGTAACCCGTTCCTGCCACTTTCTTTTTCGCATCTACAATGTGGTGTCATTCTACAACATCGACTAGTACACAGACTTCAGGAACCTTGTGTTCCCTCTGCCTCTGGTCGTTGCTCATGTTAATGATGTTGCTACTGATGATGATGCCCCTGTGGACAAAGATATTGTGGACGTTGTTGTTGATGCATCCATTATTGCTGCCCATGTTGTGGACTGAGACTCCCATGTTCTTCCTTTTGCCTTTTAAAACTTGTAGCAATTAGTCTATCTTTTGTATACATGCCTGAAAAAGGATTTTTGTAAAATATATGAAAGAAGCATAATAGAACTATTTACTTTAAAAGCGTGGCCTTTGAGCCATTTTAACAATGTAAATATCAAATCATATATATAATGAAAATATATCTTTATATAATCATCTTGTTGTCTACTTTTGGATTCTACAGCTGGGTCATCTTTTCCTTTTCAGCATGTATGTATCAATTGTGTATGTGGGTGTTTAATTTTTTTGTTCTTTTCAGCTACAAGTTTATTTTCCACTCTCTGCAATAATGGGCTACTTGTTCCTTTTTGTCTTGAACCATAGAATAAATAAAAAAACCGGCCAACAAAACAAAAGGGAAAGAAAGAAAAAGCACTATAGACATATTTACATTGATAGGATAAGCAAGCCTAATTAAATAATTTAAGGTGAATTTCGTTGACTGGAATTCCCAGCACTTCTTTTTCCATAGTTTCTAACTCATATGCATTATGTTCTTTGCATTGAATTACTCTGAACGGGCCTTCCCAAAGGTTGTCAAACTTCCCGTGCTGACCTAGCTTCACAGCTCTTTCACTAAATTTTAGCACTAAGTCTCCACACTTTAGACCTTGGTCAGATGCTTTCTTGTCAAACCACCTTTTAACCACTTGTTGGCGATTAGTCATATTTATTAGGAACTTTTCCCTTTTCTCTTGTACTTCTAGCAACTCAGCTAACTGCACCTCCATTGCGCCATTTTCTTCCACCTCGAGAGATTTTAGCAATTGCAGTGCCAGAATCTCCATAGAGATAGGCAATAATGCCTCTTTTTCCGTATACTAGCTCATACAGTGAATTCTTGAGGACTTGCTTAGGACTTATGCGGTCTGCCCAGAGCATTGTTCGGAGGTTTTTATGCCATTCCCTTTGGTATTTTGACCTGATTCTTTTGAGGATTCAGACTAGATTCTTGTTTGTCGACTTGGCTAAGTTGTTCCCCTACGGGTAGTAGTTTGATGATGTTTTAAGGAATATGTTATGCGTAAGTGTGAATTGACTTACCTTAGAGCCCAGGAAAGCTTTAGCATTGTTGGAGATGATCATTTTGGGCAGGCCGAATCTTGTCACCAATTCCTATAAGAAGTCCACTATCTCTGCCTTTGTCACATTCTTTAGTGGCGTGGCTTTGGTCCACCTTGTGAAGTAGTCTGTGGCCATCAAGATCCATTTGTCTTGTGCTAGTGATCTAATTTAGGATCTAAGACGATTGCTTAAAGAATGCTTAATGATTACAACTCCAATCTCCAAATTACTAAAATGAAATCAACACCACAACATAATTAAACTAATGAAATTGACAAAAAGACAGAATTCAGAAAGAGACACAAGAAAGAGAAAACACAAACAGCTTGATAATGAAGTTCGTCGTAAGAACGACTACGTCTTCGGGCCCCTCTCCAAAGAGTAGACCGATCCAATTAATATCTTCAAAAATTTGGCATTACATCTGTTTACAAGCTTTTCCCTTCAAGCACAATGGAATTCCAGCATTCTCCTAACGTACAGGATCAACAATTCGTCTCTTCGAAAATTATCTCAAGTTTTCAACATCTGAATCATGTATAATCTGGATGCCCTCTAAGCCTCTAACTCCCCCTTTTTATACAAAAAAAATTACTCAATTTGGTTCATAACCAATTGATTTTCAAATATTTCCCATATCCCCTTTACATAGAAAAATACTTGAAAATCCCCCCATTATAAATAAAAATCTACAAATCTCCCTTTTTACATCATTTAAAAATCATATAAAATCCCTAAATATCTTTTTAAAATAATCTCAACCCCTTTAAATTTTTTTAATATTATTTAAGCCCCTTTAGAATCTCATGAATTCGGGCTAACCTTATTTTAAGCAGTTTAAATATTAATTAAGGGTTAATATAGAAGATTTGGCGTTTAAAAAAAATATAGGGGCCCCAAAAATCTTTCACACCGAGTATGTGGTGCATTGGTGGAGAGTAAATTGTGTGGATCTAGAGGTCACGGGTTCAACCTTCACCACCACCTTTTTCGCGAACTTAGTGGCATGTTGGTGGAAGGGTCGCCTTGTACGTAGGAGGTTATGAGATTGAACCTCATCCCTATGTTTTTGGTGGAAGTTGAAACAAACCTGCAGCTAAGCAAGGTGCCACGTGTCAGTTAATGGTTGGTCAACAATTGAATGGTGCCATGTGTTGACATTTAAGTAGTCTTCTATGCCACGTGTCATACTATCATTCACAGGTCAAAGATTTTGAAGGTGACGTGGATATCGATTGGGATGATGACGTGTCAGCTAACTGGACTGTTGACTATACCATGCTGATGTCATCAAAGTCAACCTAACTTTGACTGCTCCTATCTCGTGCAAACGGACTCTGTTTTCTGTGAAACGAACATCATCGGAAACCTTACAACGAGATCTTCGCACTGACACTGACTTTGACCACTTTTGACAACATTGATTTTTGGCCCCTTTTTTTCTCTGACCTGGCTCCAAGGTTGACCAAAGTTTGACTAAGCATATCTTGGGCTCTGTAGCTCCGTTTGACCCCATTCAATTTGCGTTGGAGTCAGAATTTTTTCCTCTTTCTGATGATGTCGATTCTAAAGATAAAAGAGAAACTTCAATTTTTGATGAAGATCCTCCAGATCAGCTAGAGGCTAGGTTGATCATTTTGATGAAGTCCAAGCCCCATTGCGTGAACAGCTCATCAACCACTATCAGATTGAGAGGCATTGCGGAATTCTTTCTTCTTCCTGTGAAGAACTGGCATTCTTTGCAAGTTTTTCCTAGGAAGAAGGAATCATTTAATAGCGTTGGCCAGAAGTACCCTACACACATGATTTTGATGGTAGTTGTCTTTGCGGAGAAATGCCCGCCAGCAGAATTGTTGTAGTAAGTGTTGAGGATCCTTTTTGCTTGCTCTATGGTAACACATCGTACTAGAACGTCGTTAAAATTCCTTTTGAACAAGATCCCTTCAATGAGCGTGTATCCACTGTTTTGCAGTCGGTAGAATCTCCTCTTTTGAGAAGGAAGGCCTAGCAGATACTTTCCTATGTGCATAAATCTTACTATGTCCACCAGCCAACAACCTTTGGACTCAGACTCATTTGTTAGGACTAGCTCTAGCTTCTCTTCTGCAGTGGCCATTTCTTCGTCATGCACAAGATATTCGCACAATCCTCTTCCTTGAAGGGTCTTTGTAGGCTTAACCTCAATGTCATATTCGAGGATCTTGGTGATCCAATTGGGTCTTTTCTTAGTGATTTATCCTTCCATGATGTATTCACGCACGCTAGAATGCACGAAATAGACAATCACCTTATTGCAAGATATTAAGTGTCAAAACTTCTTGAGTCCCTTAACTATTGCAAACGCTTGTCTCTCCACAAAGTTGTAGTTTGTCTCATATTCCTTTAGGGTCCGGGAGTGAAATGCTATCGGATGTTCTCCCTTTCCCTCATCATCTTTCTAAGTTAAGACAGTAGCAATGCTTGACTTGCTACTGAATACACACATTATGAAGTCTTTTGATAAGTCTAAATTGACCAGAACAGGAACGGAGGAAATAGCATCCTTGACTCTCTCAAAGGCTTCTTTGGCTTCTTTTTTCCATTTAAATGTTTGATCTTTTTCAGCATCAAGGTGATTGGCCTAATTATTCCTGCAAAATCATAAATAAATTTTCTAACAAAATTTACCTTCCTTAAGAAAGACTGGACGCCTTTCTTGTTGACCAGAAGGGGAAGCTCTTTCATTGCTTTCACCCACTCGAGATCAATTGAAATTCCTTCTTTAGACACTACATGCCCCAGTAGCTTGCCTTGTGGTACTCCAAAGACACATTTTTTTGGGTTCAGAGATATCTCGAACTCTTGGCATTTTTTGAACACCATCTCAAGGTGATAAAAATGATCATCCTTCAACTTGGAGAACACCATCAAAACATCCAAAAAGATTAAGATAATCTTGTTGATTAGTTCGCTAAAAGCGATATCCATTGCCCGGTGGAAGGTGGCTCCTATATTTGAGAGGTCGAATGGCATCTTAGCATATGTGAATGTTCCCCACTTGGTAGTGAGCGTTGTCTTATGTTGATCCTCCTCTTTGACCTGGATTTGATTGTAACCGAAGAAGCCATCTAATAGGGAAAACATCTCTGATCCTACCACTGTTTGCAAGATTGACTCCATTGAAGGTAGCGAGTAATGATCCTTCAGGGATGCTCTGTTTAGGTCCTAAAATTCCACACATAGATGAATATCTCCATTCTTCTTTCAGACTAGGACCAGATTGGATACACATGTGCTATGCTTGATTGAGAAGACAACCCGCGACTAGATTAGCTTTGTTAATTCATGTGCCATTAGCGCTTCAATCTTGGGATTCACTGGCCTCTATTTTTGGAGGATCGATTTTGCACCTTCCACCAACTCTATTGTATGTTGGATGATATCAGGATCATATCCCCTGAGGTCATCGTATGACCAGGCCACCACTCCTTCACATTTTTTGCAAAAGTTGATAAGCCTTTCTTTATCATGATGCAGGATATCCTTCTTGACTTTGAGCTTTCTTCCATCTTCGACCTGAAGATTCACATAGTCACCTTTGTCTGCTACAAAATTTTGTTTGTCATTTCTTGCATCGTCACAATCGAAAAGATTCTCGAGAGTGACCAATCCTTTTGGAAGCTTGTTGGATTTCAGCTGAATAATCTATCCTTCATAAGCTTCGAAGATCTTTGGTTGGAGCTGGTCAGAAAATTCTCTTGATTGTTGGATGAACGAGGCAATATGTTCATCACTATCAAACACTTGCTAGCTTTGGTCATTGTCTAGAATGGTTGGTCAGACTATCACTCATACCGAGTGTTTGTTGTGAACGAGGTCGGAGGCACGATCAAACTGGGATCCGATTGATGTCATTCGGTCCACATCTATATTTTTTTCTCAAGGCACCGTTTGAATGTTGAAAGCTTCAAATCCCTCAATCAGGTCCCAAACTCGGTGTCTATAGGATCGCATACAAACATTCTTGGCCGCAGAAATTCCTCAGACTTGATTGACTACTAATTTGGAATCTCTAAACACCATTAATTGCTTTATGCCCATTCGTTTCGCAAGGCAGATACCTTGCACTAGTCCTTCGTATTCAGCTTCATTGTTCGAGCAAGTGAACTAGAAGCAGAAGGACCTCAGTTTCTTTTCATTATGTGGGGACATTAAACATATCCCGACTCCTACATCATTCTTGCATATTGCTTCATCGAAATGCAACGTCCATAACTCTAAGGTTTGATCGCTCTCTAGTTTTTTGATGACCTTCGGGAGCACTAGATCCTCATCGTAGATGACATAGGTTCCCAACTCGATGGCATGGTAGTTTCCAAAAGGATCAGTATCCATATGTTCGCTCAATAGAACATCTTCTTGATCGGTCTAATCTCCAGTCACTTTTTCATCTTCCAATAGCTCAGCGTAATACATTTCTTGCTTTGTGATAGAAGTATGAGTGGCCTCAAATTTTATCATGGCTTCATTGGCCACATGTTCTAAATGTAGAGCTTTAGATTCTATCTTCATTTTTGCACCGCACTTGGTCCTAAGGATCATGTGCGACCAATCCATGGATAGGTATCTACCCACCTTTGAAGTAAATTCTTGGGATAGACAGAGACCAAACATGGGGGGAACATCTATGATTATAGTATCTTGTGACATCGTGATGCTAGGGCAGGCGAATAGAGTCAGGGGAAGATCCTTAAGGAGACCGGAAGTTTCTACTTTGTTTCCATCAAGTTGCATCACTCCATTTTTTAAGGGTTCATAGCTAAGTCCTAAGGCCTCCACTATTTGTTTCGACATAACTGTGGTGCTAGCACCAGAGTCAATCATGGCATTGTGTAATAACTTCTCTCCCACAATAAGCATTAGGAAGAAGGTTTTAGGTTTTAGCTTATCTCTTACCTCAGCGGGAGCTTCCACTGTGTTATTTGTGAGAACTTTGGCTGGAGGTGATTGATCAACAGCCTTTCCTTTGAGCAATTGCTCCTTTGGTTCAATGATTGGATCCTCCCAGAGCACCTTCTGGAGTAATGTCTTTTGCTCTAGAATGGCTAATATATCCCAAAGAGACACATAAACGGATGATTTTTTTAGTTGTTCCACCACGTTGAAGGGTGGAAGATTGGAAGGTTTCTGCTCTTTTTCTCTTGTTATAACAATTTCCTTCTGCTACAAGCATTGTGGCACCATGACGGAGGTACTAGGCGTTTGGTCAAAATAACTTTTAAATTAAGGACTGACCAATTGTGGGGCAATTGGTTCACCCGTGAATCTCCTCTTCGAGTGGATGTTATAATCGGACTGTACTTGCGGTGTTTTAGACGAGGATGCATCATTTGCAAACACTGCTTCCTCTTCCTCCATCCATGAGAAGAGTGTGTGATCGAGAGCGATGTCCGCTTCTTGTTCTAGTGACATCCCTTGCATTTGTGCGGTGAGCACTGTATTGTCCATTTGCGAAGAGGTATACACAGCTTTCGGGATCTGACATTGCGCCTTGGCTGCACTACTCCGCCACCTTTTGTTGTAGGTTGTCATGCAGACAATTTCGAGGCATAGGTGAATCACCGCAAGGGAAACACCAGGGGTTGGTGTTGTCAACTAAATTATTATGCCCCGCGGTTAACTCTCTGCTCAAGCTTAGATTGGCACTTTGCAGTGGAGTGGGTACTGGCACTATCTGATTTGTTGTTTTCACCTACAGATTTGTGCGGGTGCCTCCTTGGAACTGGTTTTGTTGGTAAGAGGGCCTTCCACCTTGATAGTTCTGATAGGTCGACTTCAGAGGTATGACCTAGTTGCGCTTGATAACGGTTATCTTGTTGGCCATATGTCACAAAATTTCCTTGACGTCACTCATATCCTCCTTGGAAGAACCAGATGTAGAAGCAATATTTTGTGGCACGCTTGGATATGTGTACATAGACTGGGTAGGAGTCGGTGTGCTAGTAGAAGGCACCTCTTAAGCCGGAACTGATATTTCTGGAAATATAGGAATGATGGGTCAAGATGGCAACTTTCTGGTGTCTATCAAATTGTTCTCCGCCTTGACAGCGACGCTATATGCGCCAGGTAGTGTGGTTCTGTCGAGAGACTGGATCACCATGGAAATGTCAGGATTGATAGATTTCAAGTTGAACATAAATGGCAGATCGGGCAATGGGTGGATATCAACTTGAATCCTCTTCTAGCTTGTATGGAACTGGGCATTGAAGTCAGCCATGGCTTCATGCGAGGCCTGCTTTATGACCAACAACTAATAATATAGCGAGTATCGGTCTCCTTCATTTGAAAATATTTGGTAAAATGGATCTTCAAGATCATCCCAGGTACTGATAGTGTTTGCTTGCAGCATCTGGTACCAATCTATTGCCTTGCCTCTGAAAGAGGCGGCGAGCAATCTCAATGCTATATTTTGGTCTATAATGTCGTGTACCAGACATACGTCTGCAACATCTTGCAAATGTTTGGATGGTGTTCTTGAGCCATCTCTGGTGAATTTAGGTATAGCTTTTAGGGCGAAGATCAGAATAGCGTCCCAAATGGTAGGAACTATTGGCACTACAAGAGGACTTCTGGGGTCCCATGCCACATAATTTTTATTAGCGGCAAGCAACTTGGCTAGCGGAAAGGGCGGAGGAACTGGAACGTTCACTAATTGGGTTGCGGGTTGTATTGTCCCTAATGGTGGTACTAATAAACCAGGATTATTTTTTGTTAAGGACCTAGTAACAGGTTGATGGCTCATACACCCATCTTAAAATTAGATTCATTTAGGAGCAGTCCCATTGGGCATGCTAGGAAAAAGAAAAACTATTGATGCCAAAAATTGGCAAGGTAACAGCCCTTTGTGGGAAACTCAGTTTATGGGGGACTTATTGCACTAAACTAAGTGACCTCTGGATTTTTAAAGAAGTCGGATTCTTCTGTAATTGGTTTTTTGGATTAGGAAAAGGAAGCAGATATAAAAATAAAGGATCTAACTAAGGCGATACACCAGAATTTAGATAAAAGGCATGATAAACCTATCTTTTAGATATGATCTAAGGGCCCGCTCAGCAATTTACCATGTCCTAGAATAAAATAAATTAAAGATTGAAACATGAACAGCTCATTCAATGACATAAAATAATTTTCACACCCCATTTACTGAAAAGATGAGTCAAAAGACATGATCTAAACCAGCAAACTTGCATTCAAATTATAGAATTTCGGCAAATAAACCATTCAAACAATAATGGCACAGTATAAAGTTTATCAATAGCATAATAAAATAGAGAGGCCGAACAATGGCACATTCTATGATTTCTTACAATAATCTAACCAATAAAAAGGCTTGGTGTCTCTCTAAAATCTTGTAATTCTTGAAACCATGGAACTTGGAACATGTAAAATGTAATCTTTGAGCCCCTCTTTAGAAGCAAAGAGTAGTATATATAGTGAGCCTTCCATCACCTAGCGAGCAGTAACTGAAAAGATTCAGAATCCTGAGCAATGATGTAGCAGCAATGATTCCCTTGGTCGTTGCAACAAAAAAATATTTGGGCCATAGCATTTGGTCACTCCCCATCCAAGTGCACCCCCTACGAATGATAGCAGTGGTCCCATGCAAACAAGTGT